>JAVSCE010018063.1:0-16148 GCA_032199065.1 Smutsia gigantea | reverse complement strand
GGGAGAGCTGTACAACTCAGAGAAGGCAAGTAGTGATTCTATAGCATCTCACTACGCTGATGGACAGTGACTGTAATGGGGTAAGTTGGGGGGACCTGATGAAGTGGGGAGTTTAGTAACCATAATGTTGCACATGTAATTGTAGATTAATGATACCAAAAAAATAAAAATAAAAAATAAAAAAAGAACTGGAAGGAGAGAAACCAGTTACTGTGGTTGTTTCCTGGAATAGAAACTGGATGGCTGGGGACCAGGGGAGAAAAGGAGAATTCCTTTACATCGTTTATGTTTGAACTTTTTAAATTTGGTGCAAATATATGTATAACCTATACAAAATTAAATAAAATTAAAAACAGGCTCAGTTTTTTAGATTCCACATATAAAGGAGATCATACAGTATTTATCTTCTGTCTCACCTATCTCACTTAACATAATGCCTTCAAGATTCATCCATGCTGTTGAAAATGGTAGGATTTCCTTCTTCCTTGTGGCTGAATAATATTCCATTGTGTATATATGCCACACTTTGTCCATTCACTTGTTGACAGATACTTAGGTTGTTTCCATGTCTTGGCTATTGTGAATAATGCTGCAATTTGAACATGAAAATGCAGCTATACCTTTGAGATACTGATTTCAATTCCTTTGGATAGATACCCAAGAGTATGATTATTAAATCATATGGTAGTTCTATTTTTAATTTTTTTGGAACCTTCATACTGTTTTCCAAATAGCTGTACCAATTTGCATTCCCATCAACAGTATATAAGTGTTCCTTTTCACCACATTCTCATCGACGTTTGTCATCTCTTGTCTTTTTGATTAAAGCCATCCTAACAGGAATCTAAAAAAAAACTAAACTTACGAAAACAGAGTAGAATGGTGGTTATAGGGCTGGCGGGTGGGGAAATTGGGAAGATACTGCTTAAGGGTACAAATTTACAAATAGTAGATAAATAAGTTCTGGAGCTATTATGCACAACATAATGATTATAGTCAACAAAACTGGATTATAAACTTCAAAGTTGCTGAGAAACTAAATCTTAACACACAAAAAAAAGATAAATATGTCACATGATAATGGTGTTAGCTAATGCTACTGGAGTAATCATATTGTAATATATAAGTGTATCAAGTCAACCACTGCACACTTTAAACTTACACAATGTTATATGTCAATTATGTCTCATGAAAACAAGAAAAAAGACAAAAACTCATCATGGGCAAGGCCCTACCAAGAGAGTGCATGTTGGCTCCTTGCGGTCCCAAGGGGAAGTGGTTATAGATTCAGAGAACACTGAGAAAACAGTAGGATACTCAGAAATTTCTATCCAGACATCATCTTCTCGAGAGTAACTTAGCTACTAGGGAAGAAATAACAGCTTCCCTGTAGACCGGAGCAAGTGCCAGCTGACACATTCTCAGTGGGATCTTCCCTGGAGCTATATAAAATAATTCTAATGAGTAAAGAGAAAAACTAAACCCTGAGGCAATTCCATTTCAGCTTGCCTCCAAGTTCCTCTGGAAGTTGGACAAAGACAGATGCAATATATCACTACTAAGAAAAATCTTAAGAGAGGTTCCTGATGAGGACATGAAAGGGATGAATAAGCTTAAAGCAGTCAACCAAAACTGTTGCTGTATCTTTACAAGGTCATTGCACACAGAGTCGAAAATGATCACCCAGAATAGTTCCTTCCTTATGGGAGATGGAAAGATTGAGGAATTTAGACACCACAGGAACGACTGAATGATCTGGCCTATGATCAAGCTAATTTATAATGCCATCTTTAAAAAGTCTATAATCCAAAAAGCAAAGACCATGTCTGGTTTTGCTCATCTTTCTATCCTTAGCACTTACCACCATGCTTAACGTATACTAGATATTCAGTAAACATTTAACTGAAGGATTCAAGAAAGGCCTATCTAACAAAAAACAGAGGCCAGCATGACAGATCTTTGTCATGCTAATTTAACAGGATAGCATGAAGCAATATAGTGTGATCAGGGAAGAAAAGAGGGACTGTATGCAAACAAAATTTCTGTGTGTGAAGGTTACCAGTGTGGCTGTATATTTTCTTAAATTACTGTTACTTCAAATCAAAGGTGCCTTTAACTGTGATTTCCACCATTATTATCTTGAGCATTTTAGTCACAGGGATGAAAGTACAGCATAGGGAAAATAGTAGTTATGTAACATCTTTCAATGTTGATAGTAACAACACGAGTTGGGATGAGGGTTTAATAATGTATGTAACTGTTCAATCACTATGTTTTATACTGGAAACCAATATAATAATGTATATCAATAATACTTTAATAAAAAATAAGTCAAAATAAAAGAAACTCCACCAACTGTACTGTGATACACCATCAATTATGAGATGAATCCCAATTTAATAGATGTTAAAATGTGAAAAAAGTATGATTCTTATAATCAAAGAAATATAATGTTTATGTTTGCTTGGAATAGATCCTTCCTTCTGAGGGTAAAGT
The DNA here is from genome assembly GCA_032199065.1 of Smutsia gigantea. Taxonomy (NCBI): domain Eukaryota; kingdom Metazoa; phylum Chordata; class Mammalia; order Pholidota; family Manidae; genus Smutsia; species Smutsia gigantea. Next base: position 13,652 of record JAVSCE010018063.1, on the reverse strand, counting down.
ACCTCATAAAGAGGGTCAGAGGCTGAGACTTATGGACAAGAAGCTCCCCCCAAAAAACATGCACTCAGGCCAGGAAAACAAAAGCAAAAATAGAGAGAGAAGATGAAAATGATGACAACTTAATAGCAGAAAACATGGTGTTGCTAAGAGAAAAGGAACTGGAGAGGCAAGGGCCCAGCTTGGAAGAGTAACAAATGACAGAGAATTGTCTGTGGGTCTGGACAGTCCTGGAGATGGTGCCTACAACTGGGACCTCTGGCAAACAGCCCCTTAGAACTGATATATTCCCATGCCCTTAATTCTCTTGCAAATGTTTCCCAAATGTTGATTACATATCTATTCAGCTGATTGAAGTCTAAGAGTGCTTGGTCCATGTTTTAGATGGTGCTGACACTTAGGACAAAAACAATATTCTAGTACACTAATACCCTGGGAAATTCTTGTAAGAGTATGCTGACATAGGTGTTATACAAATGTAGATGAGAAAGGATTATTTAAAATCTGAAAGAACATATAGTGTAGTGTAGGAGTCAAACATGAAAATAAAGTATTAAAATACAGTGGGAGAGGGACAAATATGCAATTAATTAAAAGGAATTAAACATTTTTTCCAGATGGTTATAATTTGGGGAAGGATAGATATTTTATTGGTAAACAGAATCACTATTTTATAAATTTATGAAATAAAATCTTGAGATAAATTATCCATTCTCTGCTTGATAATTTGTGGTGAAGAATATAAAACTGGAGAACAATTATGGAGTGATGAAATTATGTAAAAATCTAGACCTGGCAACTACTTTCAGAGTCATCAAATAGAAGTTTTCATTTAATGCATTTCCCTAGTCTCTGGTTTTGTTTGTCTTAAACAATCATGATTACAAAAGTGGGATGTTTACAAAAGTGAACAGGAATTGTTTACAACAATATTGAGGATATCTGAGATATAATATGTGTGTGAAAGTTTTGCTAGGATGGTTATGGCCAGCACTTGAATTGTAGCTATGCATCTTTTTTTTAATGAATATCTATGATCAGATTAATTACATAAAGAATAAATTTTCAAATGGAAATTACATACCTTAAAAAAATTGTATGAGTTAGAAACTATTTTTGGTATTAAATTCTCCTGCAAGGATGTTTTGTCATATCTGATTTGCTTAGTTTCAACTGCTTCATTTCTCCATATCAGTATATGGACATGGTTTGTGGCTTCTTATCTTCTATATTAAGACCCCTTGAGAACAAGGCTTCTCTGTGAATTCCTTTATCCTGGATTCAGACTTGAAAACTTCCTATTTTGCTAAAGTAATCTGGGCTCTTCATGGGAATTCTGGAAGCCCCACAGGTACTTACAAAAACACAAGAAGATATGTTAATACTTTTTGGAATCATACCTTAATCTCTGGGACACAACCAGACTGCAGAGAAAAACTACCCAATGATGGGCCTCAGTTGAAACTTCTTTAAAAGACACATTGTATATGTAATAGTTAATTAAATATAAACCAACAAGCTGCAGTGTGGGATAGGAGGTAGGAAAAGGAGTCTTCATGTAAACTAAATAGAGGCTGATTAAAGGAAGTTTGAAGTTGTGCTTAGTGGGTAAAGGCATAAAGTTGAAGAAAGGGAAAAAAAGAAAAAGACACAAGTGACAACAAAATGACATTGGATTTCTTCATCTTTGGGAAATTGGTGCTTGCTGATGACAAGGATCCATCCATAGCTGAGAGCTGAGACAGTGAAGCTAAGTGAGGAGTTAGTGAATATCAGAAAGGACAGGAGATAGATCATTGCTGGAATCATATTGACAGTGTCTAAAAGGGAGAGTCAGGTAGTAAAAATGAAAGAATAACCTATATCTGTAGCCACTGGAAGCTGGCAGATACATAATCACCAGTTCTGAAATTGATTACATGGAAAAAAGGGCCTGGCTAGATTTATAATCAAACAAATGAATTAATGTTATTTAATATTCATTTACCTTATGAATACTTCGGTGAATTGTGAGTTTCTATCATCTGCCTTTCAGTGATGGTCCTAAGAGTACTGGAATAGGCAGTATGCCAAAACAGCCTTATTTCATTAGGCTAATTACCTAGGGAAACCCATGTAGAATTGTACTCATGTGTTGTCCAGAAAGAAGTTAACACAGGACGCCTAAAACTGCTGTCCTTATAAAGGCCTGACTGTATGTTGTGCCCTTAACTAGCATCTGGGAACTTTGAATTTTAGAATAGTTTCCATTATTCCCAGAACTGATGAGTGGCTCACAGTGCCCAGACTGCCTGTTACAGACAACTGTGGTTTATGGTGAACATGGGTGTTCCTCTGGGAGTCTAGAATTTTGGTACACACTGGGCAGAGATTGCCTTCATGAACAGTCACTAATAAAATCCTTAGGTACTCAGTCTCTAATGAGCTCCCATGGTAGACATTTCACAGGTACTATCACAATTTAATACTGGGGGAATAAGTGCATCCTGCATGACTCCACTGAGAGAGGACTCTTGGAAACTTGTGCCTAGTTTCCTCCAGACTTCACCCTATGTGACTTTTCCCTTTGCTAATTTTGCTCTGTATCCTTTGACTATAATAAATCAGCTATGAGAATGACTTTACAGTGAGTCCTGTGAGTCCTACAATGACCAAATCTGGAGGTGCTCTTGGAGACCCCTGATGCATATAGGTAATATATTTTCAGGACTTGTTCAGGAAGAGATATAATCTCCTTTAGGAACACTGGAGCATAAAGGACGGCAATTATACAGAATGATATACAAAATGACACTGAAATGGTAACAACACAAATATAGGCATTAAGAAAGTTTGCATGTGGTTACACAAACCAGTTTCAGTTAAGCTGAATTTAAATGTTACCATTTAGATATTAAAGTTTGCACTGGCATTTAAATGTTAAGATTTATAAAATATATTCAACATATGAAATTGGGTAATAGCATTCATATGTAGTCTAATATATGTATGTTATATATGAAAGTAAAAAGGAAACATTATTTCACATTTAAATGTTAGGCAATTAAAGTTGGCATTTAAATGTTAAGGTTTATAAAACATATTCAACAGGTGAAATTGGATAATAGCATATTACATGCATGTTGAATATGAAAAAAGTAAAAAGGAAATGTTGGGATCTTAGAAAGAAAATTAAAGTAAAAAGTTAGGGAACCAAGGTAAAATTTCAAGTTAATCAATTACAAGCTCAAAATTTGAAAATTTCCCTCTGCCATTACGGTATCTAAAGCTGCCTTTGGAATAATCCCACATCCCACCAGAAAATATGCAGTATTATGCCACTGAAAGGAGTAACTTCATTCATTTATTCATTCAACACATTTACTGGTAGCTATTCTGTGTCAAACACTCCTGCAAGGTTCTCAGAGCATAGCAATAAATAAAACAAAATCTCTGTTTTCATGGAGCACATGCATGGATCATTTAATGATTCTTAAATAATGAGTTCAAGGTCAACAGAAAAATTTGCCAGCCTTGATCTTGAAACAACAAACAAAAAAGCAATGGTTGGGTGAAGGTAGTAACCACATTGTTTTTTCATGTGAAACCTTCATTAAGAGTGTATATCAATAATACTTTAATAAAAAAAATTTTTTTTTAAAGCAATGGTTATGGAACATCATACTATTAGAAAGGCACAATGCTTTCCAGGTTTTCAAGGACAGTGCTAAGATGGCCAAAAGTAAGTCCATGATGAGGAGAGGTGGTCAACTGGCTATGAAATTATTAGATCTAATTGAAACAAGTTGAGTCTGTTAATAGTCTGTGAAGCCACAGAAGCAATGGAAAACAAATATGAAGTCTGTTGAGAACAAGGTGATTAAAAAGTTATTATAGAAAAAAGGGATTCAAGATGGTGGTGTGAGAGGTGAGACAGAGAACTCCTCCCAAAACCACATATAATATGAAAATATATTTAATACAACTAATCCCAAAAGACCAACAGGAAAGAAGACTACAACAGACTATACCTGGAGAACAGAGCAGACTGCACAAAACAGGGTAACGTACCAAAGACTTAATTGAGCGGGACCCAAGCCCTTACCCCACCTCAGCTCACCAGCGGGAGGAAGAGAAAAGGTGGGAAGCCTTTTCTCTTCCTGAACATATGGGATGGGTCTTCTTTCCTGAGGTAGGCCTGTATTGCAATATACTTCCCTCTTAGCATGGGCTTCACTGCGTCCCACAGATTTTCTTGTGTTGAATTATTGTTGTCATTTGTCTCCATATATTTCTTGATCTCTGTTTTTATTTGGTCATTGATCTATGGGTTATTTAGGAGCATGTTGTTAAGCCTGCATGTGTTTGTAGGCTTTTTGGTTTTTTTGCATAGTTTATTTCTAGTTTCATACCCTTGTGTTCTGAGAAGCTGGTTGGTACAATTTCAGTCTTTTTGAATTTACTGAGGCTCTTTTTGTGGCCTATTCTTGAAAATGTTCCATGTGCACTTGAGAAGAATGTGTATTCTGCTGCTTTTGGGTGTGGAGTTCTGTAGATATGTTAGGTCCATCTGTTCTAATGTGTTGCTCAATGCCTCTGTCTCCTTACTTATTTTCTTTCTGGTTGATCTGTCCTTTGGAGTGAGTGGAGTGTTGAAGTCTCGTAATTCTGTTAGTGTTTGTTTCACATATGCAGGTGCTCCTGTTTTGGGTGCATAGATATTTATAATTGTTATATCCTCTTGTTGGATTGACCCATTTATCATTATGTAATGTCCGTCTCTGTCTCTTGTGACTTTCTTTGTTTTAAAGTCTATTTTGTCTGATACAAGTACTGCAACACCTGCTTTTTTCTCCTTGTTGTTTGCATGAAATATCTTTTTCCATCCCTTCACTTTCAGTCTGTGTATGTCTTTGGGTTTGAAGTGAATCTCTTGTAGGCATCATATAGATGAGTCTTGTTTTTTTATCCATTCAGTGACTCTGTTTCTTTTGAGTGGTTCATTCAGACCATTTACATTTCGGGTGATTGACAATAGGTATGTACTTACTGCCATTGCAGGTTTAGATTCGTGGTTACCAAAGGTTCAAGGGTAACTTCCTTACTATCTAAGAGTCTAACTTAACTCTCTTAATATGCTATTACAAACACAATCTAAAGGTTCTTTTTTTTCCCCTCCATTGTTTGTATTCCTCTTCCCTTGTTTCTATTTCATTTATCATTTCATCCACCGTATCTAATCTGCTTTTAATACCCTCCATTGTGGTCTTCAATGATTGGATCTCCATGCTCAATTCGTTCCTGAGTTCCTGAATATTTTTCTGTACCTCCATGAGCATGTTTACGATTTTTATTCTGAAATCTCTTTCAGGAAGATTTATTAATTCAGTCTCACTCAGTTCTTTCTCTGGTGTTGAGATTTTGCTCTGAACCAGATTCCTTTGATGTTTCATATTTGTATGTGGCCTCCTCTAGTGCCCAGAAGCTCTACTCTCTGGAGCTGCTCAGCCCTTGGAGCAATGTTGGGGGTTGCAGGGGAGTGGTGCTGGTGCCTGGAGTGAGGAAAGAGCTGTTTCCTGTTTCCCGGCTCATATGCCTGTCTCCACTGCCAGAACCAGTGGGCCGAACACACAGGTGTAAGCCTCTATGCTTTGTATTTGTAGCTGCCATAGTTGGGGCTTCTCTCCAGCTGGCCTGACACCAGGGCAGGGGCTGTCTGTTTGTGAGCCAGGTGCCGGCTATCCAGAAGGAAGACACAGAAGGCTGCATATGATGGTGGGCGGCCTTGGAGCTGTGTAGCCAGCCAGGGGGATAGAGCACCTGAAAATCACTTAAGTTCCCAACCTGCTGGGCAGAGTGCACTCGGACAATTTGTCTACCTGTCCTTTCTCCTGAGCAGTAAGCTCTGTGCAATCCTTGCCCCTTTAACATGCTCTTGCTGTTAGGAAGTCTCTCAGACTGCCCACCCAGCTCAGCTGGATATGAATTCCTGTTTTCCACAAGCAGCTGGAATCTCTGTCTCTCCAGATATTCCACCTGTCTTAGCTTTCCAAGTCCACTAATCACCAGAGCACCATGCAATATAGGTTCGTGCTCCCAGAGAAGATCTTCAGAGCTAGGTGTTCAGCAGTCCCAAGCTTCCACTCCCTCCCTGTTCTGTTTTCCTTCCTCCTGCCAGTGAGCTAGGGTGAGGGAAGGGCTTGGGTCCCACTGAGTCCCAGCTTTGGTATGTTACCCTGTTCTGTGAGGTCTGCTCTTTTCTCCAGGTGTATGCAGTATGGTGCAGCCTTCTTTCCTGTTGCTCTTTCAAGATTAGTTGTATTAATTATATTTTCGTATTATATGTGGTTTTAGGAGGAGGTCTCTGTCTCACCTCTCATGCTGCCATCTTTAATCCAATGTCTGCTGGCTTCTAATTTTTGCTTTGTTTTTATGTGAAAAAAGTATGCGGAATTTTGCCAAATTAATTAACTACCAGATTAATTACCTCTATCATTATTAGGGATGTATAGGAAATATATGAATATGGAATTATAGCTGGATTTTGCTGTTTTTAGCAGTGTGTTATAATTTTTGACTTTTGGGATATCATTAGTTAAGTCATTAAAACACTTATTCATTCTAATATTATTTCCTGCATCAGCTACTATGCTGGACAGTACATTCCTAGAGATCCAGGCATCTGATGAAGAAACACAGAGAAATGCTAAAGCATGTACTACCTACCTGAAAATTCTATAAAGTCAGTTTTTCCAGATGACAGCCATGGTTGACCTAGAGAAGACCAGTCTTTCATTTCTGATTACCTTGACTGGATTCTTATACCTGGAAGGTTTTCCAATATGAGCTAGTGGGAGAGGTTTTTATGGAAGTAAATTGATTAATCACAGTATATCAGTATAGAAGTCAGGGAATATATGAAGAATGAGAGAACAAAATAAATAAAGGTAAAGGGAGGTAAACAGTAGCCATAAACACTAATGTCTATCATATAGTAGGCATTCAATAAACATTGGGTGAATCAATGAATGAGATATAGTGAGTTATAAGACTGGTCTAAACAAAAGGATAAAGGGGTTCATAAGACAGGAGGAGGCAGAAGACAAGCAATCAGATTTGTAAGAAAATGAGAACCAGTGAAGTTCAGACAGAGGAAATGAGGGATGAAAATGAATACTTTTACTTTATCCCAAAGTTAATATATTTTCCTTATATGCTTCATATAAATAGTACAAAAGATCTTGGTTCAAGAAGCAGGCTGTTTTTTTCCTAAAGATAACACTGATTTCTCTTTTCCAGTTGCCTATACTATTTTATGTCCTGGTGCTGCCAATGAAGATTAACAGGACCCTGAATCTGAGATATTACAGATTTTACTCTGAGAGGAAAATGTATGGTTACATCCATGCACTATATACCTACTCTTCGACTAAATTCCGTGAAGAAAGGGATTTTTTGTCTTGCTTCTTCACTGCTATGTACCTACCACCTGATACAGTACTTGGCACATAGAAGGCAAGAAATGTGGGCAAGCCTCTAGAAACTACAAAAGGCAAGGGAACAGAGTCTCCTTCAGAGCCTCCAGGAGGAATGCAACCCTGCCAGTACTTGATTTTTAGCTCCATAAGGCTGATTTAGACTTGTGACCTCCTGAACTGTAACAGAATAAATTTGTGTTGTTTTAAGCCACTATATTTGTGGCAGTATATTACAGCAGCAATAGGACACTAATGTAATGTGAACAATTCCCTGGTTCCTTATTCATGGGGAGATAGTGATAGACTGTCCCCAGATCAGAAACCCAGCAGCAGGGAGCAGGTGGTGTAAAGGGGTTGCCAGATTCATATGTCAGAAATGTAATTTATTTTTTGTAAGTTAAAATAACCAGAAGCAAAATTTCCTATCCTACCTTTCACATATTGACAAAAGTGCTATGAAAGGGCAATATGTTAGTTGGGACTAAAGATGAGTCAGTTATTCAGACCTTGAGAAAACAATGGAAAAAGAACAAATGTTGAGACACAATTTATTTCTAAAAGTTTTTGAAGTCAGCTTCAAAACTGAAGTCATATAAATAAAAAAGACAAAATTAAATATCTATTGATAACAAATTATTTCAGCCTCTAATAGTAGAGGTCCAAAGCAAGCATGATCTGAGAATAAAGAAGTATCTAGGTTAGCAAGCATAGTTATTATTAATGTACTGAGCCTATACGAAGTTCTAAAAATATATAAGCACATATAAACACACAGGCACATAGATCTGGCCCTAGAAATAAAATTATTTTGATATGTATTTAAAGATAAAGCTCCCCACTCTACAATAATATAATAAAGGTTTTTAACATGTAGAGTTGCTTTAAAAATTAATGCCTAGAGTTCAAGTTCTGCAGCTTCCAAAGTGGAGTGTGATTTGGTTTTGTTCTGTTTGGTAGGGGTCTTATTTCTCCTTCAGTCAAAAAGCACATAAAATTTGAAGTTGCTTCTGTTTAATATATATTTATTATCTATTTGGCTATATATATATATGAGTTTAATACTAAAGTTAAGCCTCCAGGAGCTATACACTTTACATTAAGTATGGAAATAAAAAAGCCTACTATCATCTATATCAAATATAGTGCATATTTCTACTCTATATAATTGTCTACATGTGATTATATTAGGTGTTCCACTTGGTTTCTGAAAATTAAATGTATTTTTTTCTAATAGCTAAAGGTAAAAGGAAGAATTTAAATACCTAAATAAGTAACATCTTCGGAGTGATTTGCTAATTCCCTCACTATGACAATTCCCCCTCTGTTTAGCTCATTGGGTCTCTGGCATGGAAACAGTATTATGGGAACAATGCTCTCTGTATATGGTTTCCTAGACAGGCTCAACTTCATGAAAGACCACAGTCAATACATCCAGCCTCCTTTCTCTCCATGCCCCATCTCACCCCTCTGCTCTAGTTATTGTGAAATACTTAGTCTCTGCAGCACAAGATGATACCAGAGTTCCACTGAAGGAACAGTTACTGAGTACCCACAATGTGCTATTTATGTTATTATGATGAGCATGATTGTGATAATCAAGATTACAATGACAACAACATGCATTATCATCAATAAAATGGTTATGACTTGGTAAAGGGTGAAGAAGAAGAACTCTTAGATGTGGTACCAAACCATCTCTGAGGTGATCAAATTAGCTTGTTTGTGACCAGGGTAGTTTACAATGAATTTGGCGTGAGTGAAGACTCTATGCCTCACAGTTTATAGGATCTACTAACACAGGGCATCATGCAACTACCTGCAGTGGGGGAGGAACGTAACTAACTGACCAACAGACTGATTGAAAAATAATTATTGATTGTAGATGCACCCCCTTTGAGTTGTCTGTGATATTTTATATGCCAAAAAGAAGATTTTCATGTAGGGGAAAAATATGGAAGGCTTTAGTAAACAATAAAAGAGAGCCCTCAATCATGTGTTGTAGGAGATGCCATAAAGAAAGTAGTCTGCATGTTGTTTGGGCTAAAAAATAGTGTCCTTTTGATAGGTACAAAGCACGAGACATAAGGGAAGGAGAAAGGAAAAGATGGCATGTCAGCAAAAGGAAACAAATGCCCTTCTTCTTGAATAAATCATGGTGAGGCTATACGAAGCCAAAGCAACTAGACCCTAGTGGTGTGGGAATAGATCAGAGTAGGATGAAAAGAAGCAAGACAACTTTGAGGATCCCAATGAGACATAACATGAAAGATGCTTATAAGGGAGGTCTCCCCCACATAATTATACATTGTAAGCTAGCTGAGAGATAGTCTTCACCATAGAATGTAAATCCAACAAAGGTAGGAAATACAGGTGATGTGTTCACTGTTAATCCACAGCCCTGAGCATAATGCCTGACCCTTAATAGATACTTAAATATTTGCTAAATAAATGAGGATCATCAACAGATCTAGAATTTCTTAGATTTGAGGCAGGGATCAGGGGTTACCAGCTTTATGAATAAATAAGTAAGTCAACATTGTTTTATATTATAAATATTTATATCCAGAACTTACTGGTCTATTTTTCATGTACTCCTAAGAGCACTGATATTTGCAGGTTGATGTTGAAAAGATGCAATATGTCAATGTGCCACTTTCCATATTTGAATTAAATTGTACTGCCATATGTGATTTGAGGGAACCATTTCAGTCCTATTGAAGTCTGCAAGAGAATCAGTAGGATGTTTAGTGTGGAATTTTTTCAGCTTATTACACATCAGGTAGAAGAATGTAGTAATACTGGAAACAAAATTCTAAATTACAGATCTGAACTCAATAATTTCTCAGAAACTATGCTGGGTCATGCCAGTTACTTTATATGTGAAAAAGTATCCTTTAGCTAATAAAATTGTATGTAAATTGGTCAGAAATAAGACAACTTGAATTTTTTAAAGTCAAGAATGTAGTGTGATAAATGAAAATAGATATTGAGGCACTAATGGTATGATCTGCAATGCACAAACTCCACACCTGGTATTACTAGCTGCTGCAGTACTCTCAAATGCTAATATAATTGGGCTGTCAGGCCTACAGCAGTGTGGAAGGTAAGCTATGCATCACAGAAAAGACCAAAAAAGTGTGCTTTATCTAAACTGCAGCTTCCCACACTCAATTTATTTTCATAGCTTACCAGATAGTTCACCACCATTCACAATAGGAACAAGAACAGGTATATAGGAAGAGAATAACAATGAGTTTAGTTTTGGGGATGTCACATATAGGTACCTGTGGAACATCTAAGTACAGAGAGCTTCTACAATGATTCCAATATTGCTTCCATCAGCCTTTGGAGCATATTTTCTCAGCCATGATCAGTTGTGCCCATTTGTCAAAGTGTGCTTTGCAGATACAATCATTCCAATGTGTGTCATGACCTAAATATGTCTGAGAATCACAGGTCCAGTGGGCAACTGGGTACATTAGTTTTGAACTCATGAAGTGATGTGCGGGTTAGAGATTCTGGGGTGCTGTCAGCACAGACATGCTAGTAAAAACCACACAGAGGGTCTTCCACTCCTAGCCATGTTGGAGTAACTGGCACCAGAGTTGCCCTCCTGTTGCAACATGTGGAATGCTGGACAAAACACATGAAAGAATTGTTTGTAGTCACTATACAGTAGATAGCACAGGAGTATGACTCTGAAAAAGGAGAAACAAACAAGGTGATTCCTACCATCACTACAACTTGCTACCTGAAAAGCACTTTCTGGATGGTAGTATAGGGAGGGAGAACTCAGGATGAACATGGAAGACTTGTTCAGTTGAAAAGACAGAGTTCAGAGAGGCTGAGGCAGCTACAATTTGAAGGGCAGCGTATCAGAGAAGGGTAACTATGTAGAGAAAGAACTTAAAAAATTCTACCCCTGGGTCCCCTTCAGTCTGTTGTTGAAGACTAAGTAAGCCCTGAGTGCCTAGAATAAAAATCCATGAGGCTAGACAAAGAAATGCCAGGGAGCTTTAAGATGAACAATTTCCAAAACTCACACAGAACTAGGAGATGTTTAAGTTCTAATCAGTAAGAATCAAGAGAAAAAAATGAGTCCTACCTTAGTAGGGGGCTAAACTAGCCAGCAAAGGATACTCCTAACAAGCTTAAAAAGAAGCCTCAATTCGATCAAACTGAGCCACAAATAACTGCCTATGAACAAAATTCAATACTCCTTTAAAAAAATCAACAAAATCAAGACACTCAATAAGTCACAATGTACAGCATCCAATAAAAATTATTAGACATATAAAAACAGAAAAATGTGACCCATAACCAGGATAAAATCAATTATCAGTAGGAAGCCATGTAGAGGAAGAAGTGAAGTGGAACAAAAATAGAATGCTGAGAAATACACAGACAAGATTTAAAAGATGGAAAGAAGAAGGACATGATAAGAGTCACTTGGAAGTAATAATACAAGAAGTTAGCAGAATCAGGAGACTGTTGAGGTCTAGAAGTCATATAAGGAGAAAGTTTCAAAAAGGAGGGAGTGGTCAACAAAGAGATCAAGCAAGATAAGACTGAAAAGTGTCTACAGCGTGTAAGTCTGGCCAGAGTAGTTCCAGTGTGGAGGTTGGCATAGATATCAGACTGCAAAGGGTTTGAGGAGTTAATAAGATGTGAGGAAGGAAAGGTGACAGTCATTTCTTCAAGGCAGCACTGTATATATATATTCTATAGCCTTCTTTAGCAATATCTCATTTCTCCTACAGTCACATTTCTTCCTAATACACAAACAACTCTCAATAAGAATTATGAAAATTAAAAGTACCAAAAAAGGCATTCAGCAGCTTCTGAACCTGGATGTTGCTGCCCACAGTACGGTACAATCCCTCTGTCTTGATCCCTATGGGAAGAAAATCAGGTCAGTTTTGTTTATGTAGACAGAGATTTTATTACCCTCAAGGCAGAAAAAGTAGATACTTATACACTGGAATTGGTTCAAACAGGAAAGGGTCTCCCTGTTTTCTCCAAACTTTCCAGCCCTCTGTGATAGGGTAACAGTCCTGAAGCATCTCTCAAAATTATTATCTCCATACTTTCATCTGGATTGTACCAAGCCCTCACTCATCTGAGCAGAACAGAATATTCTCTGTAGTAAATAGAAGAATATGCTTAGGTGGGTAGTAGTGGATGGCTGAGAATGGTGCTGCCATCGTGGAAAGGAGCTAAGGTTTAATTGAAAAAGGAGGAAATAGGAAATATCAACATTCAAGTTGCTCCTGAGCAGTGATATAAAGAAAGGGAGGGCTGGAGTATAGGAAATATGAAGTAAATGGCCATTTTGTACATGGAGATAGATTGAAGTAACAATGTTTCAAAGAAAAAAAGAGGCTTGGCTCATACCCTACACCCATCCACATTCTAAGTATTCTCAGAGAGTACTGTCAACCTGAAAAAATGCTGACTGTACATTTGTCTGAGTTTAGCTTTGTCCCCATCAATTTTTAAGCCAATTATGTATTGTGGCAGAAACTAAACTCTTGTTTATTTAGGATGGAACCATCATAACACTACTTGAGTGCCAGGTACTATTTTAGAATACTTTACAAGCCATTTAAAGCTCTTTCTCTTTAAAAGCAGGAAACCTCAAATTATCCAAATATGCTTGGATACCACTGGGTGTTTATTTGCCAAAATTTTACAAATTGTTTCTAGTCCTCAAGGTTTATAAAGAGTCTTTATTCCTAAAATGGATCCTGACCAAAAGATATAACATCATTACTACTTGAGAGAACTTGCCCCAGGATAAATTCAGAGTGACCAGATTCAAACACTGCCTGTATAAGGCTATGGTTCATATCTTACCTTTGGTCTCAATGACATTGATGCACTTTCTAACAAACTTGAACCCCACTTCATTCAGCTCCACTGTTTCAAGCAAAGGAGAGCAGAGTTAGATCCTGCTATAACAAGCCTCACCTACTAAGCATCCAATGATCATGCTAAGAGACTGCAGTGACAGGACAAGGGATTTGGTGGCTCATCTCCAATCACCTTAAACGGAAAGACCCTTTTATTTGGGGCTGGTAAGATTAGAGTTTTTACTCTTAGAAGAGAAAATGTTTTTAGTTAGCCCTTTGCCTTTTGTCTGTTTTAGGTGTAAGCAACATCAAATGTGAAACACTAGGCAAGAAATGCATATAAGTT
>JAVSCE010018062.1:0-60518 GCA_032199065.1 Smutsia gigantea | reverse complement strand
GGTTGACATCCAAAATATATAAAGAACTCACGCACCTCAACAAACATAAAGTAAATAATCCAATTAAGAAATGGGCCGAGGACATGAATAGACACTTCTCCAAAGAAGAAACTCAGATGTCCAACAGGCACATGAAAAGATGCTCCACATCACTAATCATCAGAGAAATGCAGATTAAAACCACAATGAGGTATCACCTCACACCAGTGAGGATGACCAACATCCAAAACACAAACAACAAATGATGGCAAGGATGTGGAGAAAAAGGAACCCTCCTACACTGCTGGTGGGAATGCAAATTAGTTCAACCATTGTGGAAAGCAATATGGAGGTTCCTCAAAAAACTCAAAATAGAAATACCATTTGATCCAGGAATCCCACTCCTAGGAATTTACCCTAAGAATGCAGCAGCCCAGTTTGAAAAAGACATATGCACCCCTATGTTTATCACAGTGCTATTTACAATAGCCAAGAAATGGAAGCAACCTAAGTGTCCATCAGTAGATGAATGGATAAAGAAGGTGTGGTACATATACACAATGGAATATTATACAGCCATAAGAGGAAAAGAAATCCTACCATTTGCAACAACATGGAAGGAGCTAGAGGGTATTATGCTCAGTGAAATAAACCAAGCAGAAAAAGACAAGTATCAAATGATTTCACTCATATGTGGAGTATAAGAGCAAAGAAAAAAACTGAAGGAACAAAACAGAAGCAGGCTGGACTCATAGTTACCAAAGGGAAAGGGACTGGGGAGGAAGGGTGGGAAGGGAGGGACAAGGGGTAAAAGGGGACATTACGATTAGCAGGTGTAATGTAGGGGGGACACGGGGAGGGCTGTACAACTCAGAGAAGACAAGTATGACTCTATAGCATCTCACTACGCTGATGGACAGTGACTGTAATGGGGTCGGCGGGCGGCACCTGATGAAGGGGGTAGTTTAATCACCATAATATTGCACATGTAATTGTAGATTAATGATACCAAAATAAACTATTAAAAGAAAGAAATCAAATAGCAAGTTCATAGACTCCAACCTAAGTATTTCAACAGTCATCAAATGGAGTTGGTCTAAATACCCCCACACAATCAGACAGTTTGTCAGATTGGATAAAAAGCAAGACCCAAAAATATGCTGCCTACTAGAAATATACTTTAAGTATAAAGACAAATAGGTTAAAAATAAAAAGATGGACAATATATAACATGCTAATATGAGTCAAAAAGAAGCTAAAGTGACTATATATTAATATCAGAAAAAATAAATTTCAGAGGAAAAGATACAAGGGATTTTTTTTAAATTTCATTTCATAAAGATATAGTGATCAGTTAATCAAGAGTACATACTACCAAATGTTTACACACCTAATGTCAGAACTTAAAATACCTGAGGCAAAAACTGAAAGAATGGCAAGGAGAAATAGACAAACCCACTATGTTAGAAATTTCAATAACCCACTCTCAATAACTGATAATTATGCAGAAAATCAACAAGGATAAAATAGACTTGAAAACACTATCGACCACCTTGACCTGACCTACCCTTATGGAACCCTCCATTGAACAACAGCAGAATACATATTCTTCTCCAGTGTACAAAGGACATTAACAACATAGACCATATCCTAGGCTATAAAAAAATCTTAATAATTTCAAAAAGATTTACGTCATACAAAATACATTCTCTGACCACAGTGGAACTTAACTAGATATCAAGAACAGAAAGGTTCTTAGAAACTCCTCAAATATTTTGAAACTAAATAACACACTTCTAAGTAATCCATGAATCATAGAAGAAATCAAAAGTAAAATCAGAAAATGTTTGGAACTGAAAGAAAATTAAAATATCATCTATCAGAATCTGCAATATGCAGTTAATGCAGTGCTTAAGGGGAAAGTTGTAGTACAAAATAGACACACTAAAAAAGAATAGTCTCAAATCAATGGCCTAACCTTCAATCTTAGGAAACTAAATAAAAAGGAAACCCCAAAGTAAGTAGCATAAAAGAAATAATGAAGATCAAAGTAAAAATCAATGAAATAGAAAAATCAACAAAACCCAGATACAATTCTTTGAGAAGATTAATGAAACTGATAAACCTTGGGACGCAATGGTCAGGAAAAAAGAAATACAGGTGATGTAAATAAACAATATCAGAAATAAGGGAGGTAACACTACACATTCTACACATATTAAAAATAATAAGTGAAGAGAAAGGGAGGAATAGGGATTGAATCCTAATGGGTACAAAGTTTCCTTTGGGGATGATAAAAATGTTCAAGAGTTAGTGGTGATGATTGCTCAACTATTTCAATATACTAAAAAACACTAGATTATATACATTTTAAATGTATGTAGTATGTGAATTATATCTTAATTTAAAAATCAGGGAATATTATGAAAAACTTAAGGCCAATAAATTTTTTATTGAAGTATAGTTGATATACAATCTTATATTGGTTTCAAGTATGCAACACAGTGGTTCAACAGTCACCTATTTTATTAAATCCTCACCCCCACTAGTTAAGTTACTATCTATCAACAACTGGAAGATGTTACAGAATCATTGCCTATTTTCTTGGTGTTGTACTACCAACCCTGTGATCAACTTACATTATGACTGAGAGTTTTTGTGGCTCTTTAACCCCTTACCCTCCCTACCCATCCACCCCAACCTCTCCCGCATGGTAACCACCAGTCATTTCTCAATGTCCATGAATCTATTGCTATCTTGTTCATTTTCTTTTGTTTTACTGTTAGATTCCACAGATAAATGAAATCATACGGCATTTGTCTTTCCCTGTCTGGCATATTCCAATTAGCATAATACCCTCTAGGACCATCCATGTTGTTGCTTTGGCAAGATTTCTTCCTTTTTATGGCTTAATAATATTCCATTGTATATGTGCCACATTATCTTTATCCTTTCATCTATTGCTGGACTCTGGTTGCCTCTATATCTTGGCTATTGTAAATAATGTGGCAATAAACACAGGAGTGTATATATCTCTTCCAATCAGTTAATTTGGTTTCTTTACATAAATTGCCAGGAGGAAATTCCTGAATCAAATTGCATTTCTACTTTTAGTTTTTGAGGAACCTCCATACTGCTTTCCATAGTGGGTGCAAAAATTTACATTCCCACCAACCGTGTACAAGTATTCTCTTTATTCCATATCCTTGTCAACAATTGTTATTTCTTGTCTTCTGAATAATAACTGGTGTATGGTGTAACTCATGGTGGTTTTGATTCACATTTCCGTGATGATTAGGGATGTGGAGCATTTTTTCATGTGCCTGTTGTCTTCGTGGGAAAAAAAAATCTATTCAGGTCCTCTACCCATTTTTTATTGGGTTATTTGAGGGGGCGGGTTGGCGTTGAGTTGCGTGGGTTCTTTATATGTTTTGGACAGTAGCCCCTTATTGGGTATATAATTTGCAAAAAATTCTCCCATACAGTGGATTGTTTTTTCATTTTGTCAATGGTTTGCTTTGCTGTACAGAACTTTTTTGTTTGATATAGTCCCACTTGTTCATTTTCCATTTTGTTGCCCTTTCCTGAATAGATGTGTCCAGGAAAATATTACTCATGCTGATGTTCAAGAGACTCCTGTCTTTGTTTTCTTCTAAGAGTTTTATGGATTTGTATCTCAGACTTAGGTCTTAACTCAATTTAGAGTTCACTTTTGTGTATGGTATTAGACAGTAATCCAGTTACATTTACTTACGTATAGCTATCCAGTTTTCTAAACACCACATAAGAAGAGACTCTTTTCTCCATTGTATATTCATGGCTCTTTTTTCATATATTAATCGACCATATACGTGTGAGTTTATTTTGGGGCTCTCTATTCTCGTCCACTGAGCTACAGGTCTGTTCTTGTGTTGGTACCGTACTGTTTTAATTATGTAAGCTTTGAGGCATAGCTTGAAATCAGGGAGCATGATACCCCCAGTTTTGTCCTTCTTTCTCAGGATTGCTCTGGCTATTTAGGGCCTTTTGTGTTTCCATATGAATTTTAAGATTATTTGCTCTAGTTGATTGAAAAATGCCATTGGTATTCTGACAGGGATTGCATTGAATCTGTACATTGCTTTGCACAGAGTGACCATTTGACATTATTAATTCTTCCTGTCCATGAGCATGGATAGATTTCCATTTATTTGTGCCTCCCTCAATTTCCTTCATTAGTGTCTTACAGTTTTCAGAGTACAGGTCTTTCACCTCCTTGGTTAAGCTTATTCCTTGGTATTTTGTTATTTTTGGTGTCATTGTAAAGAATTGTTTTCCTGATTTTTCTTTCTGCTAGTTCATTATTAGTATAAAGGAATGCAGTGGATTTCTATATATATTGATTTTGTATCTTGCAACTTTACTGAATCCCCTTATTAGTTTTAATAGTTTTTTCATGGAGTCTTTAGGTTTCTCAATATATAGTACCATGTCATCTGCAGATGACATTTTTACTTCTTCCAAACCAATTTGGATGCCTTTTATTTCTTTTTCTTGTTTGATTTCTATGGCTAGGACTTCCAGTGCTCTGTTGAATAAAAGTGCTGAGAGTGGGCACCCTTGTGTTTTCCTGATCTCAGAGGAAAAGCTATCTACATTCACCATGAGGTTAGCTATAGGTTTACTGTATGTGGCCTATATTTTTTTGAGGTATGTCCCCTCTATACCCACTCTAGTAAGAGTTTTTAACACAGATGGATGGATACTTCTGATCTATTTTTTAACTTGATTTGCTAATATTTTGCTGAGGATTTTTGCATCATTGTTCATCAGGGATATTGGTCTGTTATTTTCTTTTTTGTAGTGTCTTTGTCTCCTTTTGGTATTAGAGTGATGCTGGCCTCACAGAATGAGTTTGGAAGTATTACTTCCTCTTCTATTTATTGGAATACTTGAAGAAGGATAGGTATTAGCTCTTTAAATGATTGGTAGAATTCAGCTGTGATGCCATCTGGTTTTGGAATTTTGTTTGTTGAGAGTGTTTTGATTACCAATTCATTTCATTACTGGTAATCAATCTGTTCAAATTTTCTGTTTCTTCCTGGGTCAGTTTTGGAAGGTTGTACTCTTCTAGGAATTTTTCCATTCTAGATTGTCCCATTTATTGGCATTTAATTTGTCACATAATTCTTTGAATTTCTGTGGTATTTGTTGTAACTTCTTTTCTGTTTCTGAATTTGTTTACTTGTGTCTTCTCTCTTCTACTCTTGATAAGTTTGACTAAGGGGGTCTATTTATTTTCTCAAAGAACCACCTCGGTATTAATCTTTCTTTTATTTTCTTATTCTATATCTTACTTATTTCTTCTCTGATCTTTATTATATCACTCTTACTAACTTTGGCTTTCCTTGTTCTTCTTTTTCTTATTCCTTTACTTGTAAGGTTAGATTAGGATTGTTCTTGTTTCTTGACATTCACCTGTATGGCTATAAACTTCTCACTTAGAACCACTTTTGCTGCATCTCATATATTTGAACCATTGTATTTC
Source organism: Smutsia gigantea (assembly GCA_032199065.1). NCBI lineage: Eukaryota > Metazoa > Chordata > Mammalia > Pholidota > Manidae > Smutsia > Smutsia gigantea. The sequence continues at coordinate 55,012 of JAVSCE010018062.1, read as the reverse complement.
TGTTTTCATTTGCCTCCATGTACTGTTTGAATTGCTCATTTATCTATTCATTGATCCCCTGATTATTTAGAAGCATGTTGTTTAGCCTCCATATGTTTGTGGAGTTTTCTTGATTTTCTTTATGTAATTGACTTCTAGTTTCATAACACTGTGTCTGAAAAGATGCTTGATATAATTTAAATCTTCTTAATTTTATTGAGACTTGTTTGTGGCCTAATATGTGATCTGCTCTGGAGAACATTCCATGTATACATACTTGAGAAGAATATGTATTATGCTGCTTTTGCATGGAATTTTCTATATATATTTGTTAAGTCCATCTGGTCTAATGTGTCATTCAATGTTACTGTTTCCATTAGTTTTCTATCTAGATGATCTATCCATTGAAGTAAATGTGTTAAATTCCCCTGGTATTACTGTGTTACTGTCGATTTCTCTCTTTAGGCCTTTATTATTTGCTTTATATATATAGGTGCTCCTATGTTGGGTACATAGATGTCTACAACTGTGATATTCTCCTGTTTGGCTGATCACTTTATCATTATATAATATCGTTATCTCTTGTTACTTTCTTTGTTTTCAAGTCTATTTGTCTGATATAAGCATTGCTACTCCTGCTTTATTTTGACTTTTACTTGCATGGAATATCTTTTTCTATCCTTTCACTTTCAGTCTATATGTGTCTTTACATATGAAGTGAGTCTCTTATAGGCAGCATGTAGGGTCTTGATTCCTTACCCATTTAGTAATCCTATGTCTTTTAATTGGAGCATTTATTCTATTTAATTTTAAAGTAATTATTGATAAGTATGTACTTATTGCCATTTTGTTCATTGTTTTCTTGTTGGCTTTGTAGTTCTCTCTTTCTGTCTCTCTTCCTCTCTTACCTTGTGATTTGATGATTTTCTTTAGTTTTATGTTTAGATTACTTTATTTTTATTTATTTTTTTGTGTGTGTGTATTTATTGTAGACTTAGATTTCTGGTTACCATAAGATTCATACAAAGTTTCCTATATATATAATAGCCCATATTAGGTTGATGGTCACTTGATTTTGAACACATTCTAAAAGTACTACTTTATTATTCTTATTCTTACTCCACATTTTATTTATATGATGTCATAATCTATATTTTTTATTTCGTGTCCCTGGTCTAATTTTGTATATAGTTGATTTTACTACTTTTGTTTTTTTAACATAATACTTGCTTTGTAAGAAATTGGTTACTACCTTTACTGTAGGATTATTTTCAATGTTTAAAACCATTTAAACTTAAAAATATTTCCATCTGAAGATACCCTATAAGGACTGTTCAGTGGTGGTGAATTCTTGTAACTTTCATTTATCTGGGAAACTTAATCTCTCTAATTATGAATGATAACCTTGTTAGGTAGAGGATTCTTGGTTGTAGTTTTTACCTTCTGATACTTTTAATATTTCATGCCACTCCCTCTGGCCTGTAAAGTTTCTGCTGAGAAATCTGCTTACACTATTATGGAGTTTCCCATATAGGTAACTGTTTGCCTCTTGCTGCTTTTAAGATTATCTCTTTATCTTTAAACTTTCCCATTTTAATTAATGTATGTTTTGGTGTTTCTTCCTGCAGTTCATCTTGTTAGGGGCTCTATGTGATTCCTGGACCTGGATATCATTTTCTTTCCCCAGATTGGAGAATTTTTCACCTATTATTTCATCAAATAGACTTTTTACCCCCTTTTCACTCACTTCTCCTAGTGGGACCCCTATTATGTATATATTGTTTCATTTAGGGTTGTCACAGAGCTCTCTTAGCATCTTTTCATTTTTGGAAATTTTCTCTCTGTTCCTTAGCTTGGTCATATTCCACTACCCTGTCTTCCAACTAGCTGATCTGTTCCTTTGCCTCCTGCATCCTACTGTTTATTCCCTCTATTGTATTCTTCACTTTAGTTATTATATTCTTCAACTCTGAATGGCTTTTATATTTTCTTTCTCTTTATGAAGTTCTCACTGATAACATCAGTTTTTTCCCCAGTTCAATGAGCATTTTATTACCCTTATGTTGAATTCTTCAACAGGAAGATTGCTTATCTCCATTTTATTTAGCACTTTTTCTGATGTTTTGTCTTTTTCTCTAGTTTGGAACATATTCTCCACCTCCTTATTTTATCTCAATCTCTGTGTTTCTTCCTTTATATTAGATATATCATCTATGCCTTCTGTTCTGGCAAGTTTTGGCTTTATGTAGTATGTGTTCTGTGTTGCCCAGAGGCTCAAAACACCCTGCTCACCAGAGCACAGTTCTCTGTTGCAACTGAGCCATGGCTGCTATTGGTGAGCTATGGGTAGGGCTGCCTGTCTCTCTGCCAGTAATGGAAGATTCCCATGGAGAGCCTCTGCATCCCTTCTGTGTGACTGGAAGTCATTGTGGGCATGGCTGCCCTCTGCCTGTTAGCAATGGCTAACTGCCATTGGGCTGAGGATGCTGAGTGGGGCAAGTACTACAGGGAATGCTGGAGGTGAACCAGTGTGGTGGGTGGGGAGTTTCACAGCTAAACCCTGCAAGCATCTACCCAGTTAAGCTGAGGGAGATCTGGAAAAGTGTCATCTGCCTGCCTTTTCTCCTCCAGAGAGAGATCTCTCATATCCCACCCTTATGGTACCCTTCCCAAGGCTAGAAAAACTTTCAAACTGCTGCCTCTGTGTTGGGTCTCAGACCAACAGAGCATACTAGTTCTCCATAAGTGACCAGAGTCTCAGCACTCCTGACAGCATTCCAACCCCCCCTGGTGTCCAGTACTGTTAATCTTCAAATCACAATGTAGTGGAGACTTCTCTTCCCAAAGCAGATTCCCAGGGCCATGTGTGCTGGGTTCCTGAGCATTTATCCCCTCCCCACTCCATTACTCCCACTCCTGCTTGTTGGCCCAGATAGGGGAAGGCTTGGAACCTGATAAGTCTTGGCTCTTCACTTTTACTCTTCTCAAAGTGGTTTTGACTTCTCTCCAATGGTAGACAGTCTGTTCTCCAGTTTTGCATTCATTCTGTGTTAGTTGTATTTGATACGGTTGCTTCTTCAGTGTGTACATAGGAGGCGGTTATCCTATTCCACCATCTTCGTCCCTCCTACACATTTATTTTTAAATGCATATGGAAAAGCAAAGGGTTTAAGAGAGCAAAAAAAAAAAAAACTGAATGAGAACAAACGTAAGGGGCTTACATAACCTGATTTCAAGAATTATTGTAAATCTGCAGTAATCAAGAGAGTGCTATATTGGCATAAAAATAAACAAGTAGATCAATGGATCAGAATATTCTAGAAATGAATTCATTTATACATAGAAAGCTGTTTTTACAAAGGCTTAAAGGCAATTCTGTGTAGAAAGAATAGCTTTTCCAATAAATGGATAACAATCAGATATCCATGTACAAAAGAAATTAATTTGAATCCATACATTGTACCATATACAAAAATTAACTCGAAATAGATCATAAACCTAAATGCAAAACATGAAACTATGAAATCTACGGAAGAAAACAGGAGAAAAATTCTAAGTCTCAAAAATCCACATTAAGAAAGCCATCCAATTTTTTAAGTGGGTAAAATATGTAAACACATAATTTACTAAAATAAAATAAATGGATGTCAAAAAAACTGAAAACATATTTGAAATAATTAGTCCTTATAAAAACACAAATTAGAACCACAATGAGATACTGATATGCAAATATTAGAATGGCTAAAATTAAAACAACTTACCATACTGTGTTAGCAAGTATGTAGAAGAACTGGAACTCTCATATACTACTCATGGGAATGTAAAGTTGTGCAATTACTTTGGAAAATAGTTTGGCAGCTTCTTCAAAAGTTAAACATATATCTACCATGTGATCCAGCATTCCATTCCTAGCTATTCACCCAAGATTAAAGGAAATATATGTCCACACAAAGATTTGTCGGTGAGTGCTCCTAGCAGCTTTATTTGTAATAGCCCAAAACTGGAAAAAAATCCTAAAGTCTATCAACTGATAAATGGATAAAGAATTGTGGTACATCCATACAATGAGCTACTATCCATCAATAAAAAAGAATGAATTGTCCATGATGCAACAACATGGAATAATCTCAGAATAACTATGGAGTAAAAGAAATGAGACAAAAAATGTATATACTCTATGATTCCATTTAAATAAAATTCTAGAAATTAAAACTGATGTTATAATGACAAAAAGCAAATCAGTGTTTCCTGAGATGGGGACCAGCAAGGGGTTACCAAGAGACTCAAGGAACTTTGGAATTGATGGATATTTTCATTATCTTAATTGTGGTGATGATTTTTCATGGGTATGTACATATGTTAAAACTTTTCACATTATACACTTTAAATATGTGCAGTTTATTATATGTCAATAATAAAATTGCTTAAATATTTTTAAAGCATTACAACCATGTTTCTCACTGTCAAAAAAGGGAGTTACAATATGGGTTGGAATAAAATGTGACTTTATTGTGAATCAGTAGAGACAGAGATGAAGATGGAGAGTGAGAAGTAAATGTAGATGTAAATGTGTACACAAATGCACACACATACCTTCCCTATCTCTGTCCACTAGTAGGGGTTGCAGCAATGACACTCCAGTAGTGAGCACACCCCAATGCACATGCAGCACTAATATTTCAAAACACTATTTTCCACAAAAAAGATTCTAGGAAGTACTCAAAAAATAATAGGAATATGTCAAAAGAATAGAATAAGTTTTCAGGTGCTCCCAGTAGCAATATCTGACATAATTTGAGTATCAAAATACATAATGACAGAAATGAATTATATTACAGTAGGCACCAAAGAAATTCAAAGAATTATAAGACAATTTTATGAAAATTATATGCCAATAAATAGGACAATTAGAAATAATTTTAAATTAATTAAATTAGAATAAATGGACAGATTCTTAGAAATGTATAATCTTCCAAGACTGATACAGAAAATCTAAACAAAATGGCTACCAGTAATGAAATTGAATTGGTAACCTAAAAACCCCTAACAAAATGCCAGTACCAGATGGCTTCACAAGTGAATTCTACCAAATATTTAAAGGCAAGTTAGACATTAACTTGCGTTTAAATATTTTGTAGAATATTTAATTCTTAAAGTATTCCAGAAAATAGAAAAGAAGTGAATACTGCTAAACTCATTATATGAGACCAGCATAGCTCTAATACCAAAATCAGACAGACAATTTTAAAAAAAAGTTATGGACCAATATCCCTGATGAACATAGGTGCAAAAATCCTCAACAAAACATTACCAAGAACTCAAAAATACATCAAAAGGATCCTTCTTCACTATCAAGTGGGATTTATTCCAGGGATGAAAGGATGATACACTACTCATAAATCAATGTGATATGCCACATTAACAAAAGAAAGGATAAAAACCATATGATGGTCTTTAATAGATGCTGAAGAAGCATTTGAAAAAAGTTGAACATTGATTCATAATAAAAACTCTCAAGAAAATGGGTACAGAGGGAATATACTTCACCATAATAAAGGCCATATATGACAACCCGCAGCTAACATCATAATCAATGGTGAAAAGCTGAAAACTTTCCCTCTAAGGTCAGGAACAAGATAAGGATGCCCACTCTCACCACTTTTATTCAATATATTACTGAAAGTCCTAGCCACAAGCAATCAGACAAGAAAAAGAAATAAAAGGCATCCAAATTGGTAAGGAAGAGTAAAACTGTCTCTATTTGCAGAAGATATGATACTATATATACAAAGCCATGAACAGTCCACCAAAAATCCACTGGAACTGACAAATGGATTCAGTAAAGTTAAGGATACAAAATTGATCAACAGAAATCTGTTGCACTCCTATACACTACAAATGAACTAGCAGAAAGAAAATCAAGAAAACAATTCCATTTACAATTGCATCAAAAATAATAAAATACACAGGAGAAAACCTAAACAAAGAGGACAAAGACCTGTACTCTGAAAACTACAAGATGCTCCTGAGAGAAATTAAAGAAGACATCAATAAATGGAAATCTCTCCTATGCTTATGGATAGGAATAATTAATATTGTCAAAATGGCCATCCTGCTCAGAGCAATCTAAAGATGCAGTGCAATCACTATCAAAATACCAGTGGCATTTTTCAATGAATTAGAGAAAATAATCCTAAAATTTACATGGAATAAAAAAATACCCCAAATAGCCAAAAAAATCTTGAGAAAATAAAACTAAGCTGTTATGCTCCCTGACTCCAAGCTATACTACAAAGCTACAGTAATCTAAAAAGCATGTTACTGGGGACAGAAGTACAGCATGGAGAATATAATCAGTGATTCTGTAACATCTTTCTACACTGATAGATAGTAACTGCACTAGAGGGGATGAGGACTTAGTAATACGGGTAATTGTTGAACTACTGTGTAGTATATTTGAAACCAACATAAAATTGTATATCAACGATACTTCTATTTTTAAAAAGTATGGTACTTTTTTTTAAAAGCACAAGAACAGACCCATATATCAATAGAACAGAGTAGAGAGCACAGAAATAAACTCATGCATATATGGTTAATTCATATATGGTAAAGGAGGCATGAATGTACAATGGGGAAAAGACATCTCTTTAATAAATGGTGTTAGGAAAACGACATATACATTCAAGAGAATGAAGCTGGATTGCTGTATAACTCCATATACAAAATTAAATTTGAAATGGATTAAAGACCTAAATACAAGACATGTAACCATAAAACTCAAAATAAATTATAGGCAAAAGTATCTTGAACATAAGCACGAGCAATTTTTTCTGGACATGTCTCTCTGGGCAAGGGAAGCAAAATAAAGAATGAAGAAATGTGACTATATCAAACTAAAAAGCTTCTGTACAACAAAGGACATCATCAACAAAAGAAAAAGGTAACCTACCATATGGGAGTATATATTCATAAATTATTTATACGATAAGGGATTAATATCCAAAATATAGAAAGAACTCATATGACTCAACCCAAAAAAATCCAATCAAAAAATGGGCAGAGTATCTGAACAGACACTTCTCCAAAGAAGATATACAGATGAACAACAAGCACATGAAACATCATTAATCAGGGAAATGCAAATCAAAACCACAATGAGATATCACCTCACTGCAGTCAGAATTGCCACTATACAAAAGACAAGAAATAATGTGTTGGCAAGGATGTGGAGAAAAGGGAACCCTGCTATGCTGTTGGTGAAAATGTACATTGGTGCAACCACTGTGGAAAGCAGTATGGATGTTCCTCAAAAAACTAAAAATAGAAATAACATAAGACCCAGTAATTCCACTGCTAAGAATTTACCTGAAGAAAACAAATCTCTGATTCATAAATATATATGTACCTGTACTTATTGCTGTATTATTTACTATAGCCAAGATAAGGAAGTAACCAAAGTGTCTGTCAATAGATGAATGGATGAAGAAGATGTGGTACACACATACAATAGAATATTATTCAGCTATAAAAAAGAAAGAAATCTTGCTAATGTGACAATATAGATGAACCTAGAAGGTATTATGCTAAGTGAAATAGACCATGTGGAGAAAGACAAATACCATGTGATTTCATTTATTTGTGGAATCTAAAAACAAATCATGATGAACACAATAGACTCATAGACACTGCGAAGTGACTGTTTGTTACTACGGGGGTGGGGTGGGGTGTGAAATAGGAATCTTTGAGGGCTCTAAATAAATAAATAGAAAGTTTTTGATGAATGAGATAATGACATATTTTCAAAGTATCCCCCAGTAAATCACTTATTAATTACAAACTTTATGGTAGAGAAGCCTGGGAAATACTACTTTAGTCAAGTGATACACGTGAATGAACATCACAAATAATGAGAAAAAAATTGAAATTGTATATCACGTAATAGGGTGCATTAACAAAACACAGCATCACTCCTGTGATACTACTGCCAAATATGTACAATCTGAACTTAATCATGAGGAAATACCAAATAAACTCAAATTGAATAACACTCTACAAAATACTGGCCTGTATATTCAATAAGTCAAAGTCATGAAAGTCAAAGAAAGACAGACATTATTCCCAATTGAACACCACTAGAGAGAAATAGCAACTAATCATGTAATATATTATTTTAAATTGGATCTTTTTACTATAAAGGATATTATTAAGACAGTATATAAACTTAATTTGTCTCTGGGAATTAGATGATAATAATGTGTTAATATCAATTTTCTTATTTCAACAGTTGTGTTGGGGCTTATAGGACAATGTCTTAATTTGTAAGAAATACATAGTAAAGTATTCAGGAGTGATGGGGTATCATGTTGCCACTTTAAATGCTTCAGGAAAAGTTCTGTACTTTCAAGTATTCTTCAAATTTGTGATTGTTTCAAAATTTATCTATACACATCCATATAAATTTATATGCTGAATCTTTAAAGGGATACTGGGTTCACGTTCCACTAAATCCAACTATAAAATCTTGGAAAAATTCATTCAACAATTATTTGAACACTCTGAAATGTAGATATTATCAAGCAGACTGAATAAGAACACTGTAATTTGGAGTACCACCTCATCAGTGGAGAGTTTATTTTTTTCTCTCAGTGTCCTCTAACCTGCAGTCAATGCAACCTTAAACCAGGAAGAGGGCAGCAAAGCACATACACAGAGAGCTGAAGAAGTCTTTTACCTCTGCCTGGAGGACCAGGAAAGGGAACTTCTAATGATCAGCAGGAGCGTGAAAATCCCTCACTGTTTTTCAGTTTTTCTATTTCCATTCCATTCCATTTGCAACACAGTGCCCAAGTAGTAACACCATGTCAGCAGCCACAGGAATCCACGGAGCCAAAACTCTAAGGGAAAGTAGCCACCCACTCTGTTGAAGCTGCCATTCCAAGTAGAGACAAAACCTCACTGCATTTATCCTCTCTCCACCTTCCTCCACTTAGCTAGAACATAGGTCTAATTGTAGAAAAGTGAAACAGAGTACAACAGAGCAGGTAACTACAGCCCTAGATTTCAGGCCCAAGAATAGAAGGAGGAACTCTAGAGAATTGGAAAATACCAGGGATATAGGGAAGAGGGATAAGATCAGAAAAACAATCATATAAGTTGCTTATTAATTCCAGGACTCTTCTTCAAGCGTCACATGCTTGGACCTGATACAAATTAGCATAACAATGACACTAAGAATGGAAATAAGCAGTAGACCACCACCTAAGACACGACTGGCCACTGGGAGGTAATGTATCTGAATGCCACTGCAAAGGCCTTAAAACTGGACTGATACTGGAACTACAACCAAGAGGAGTCTGGTCAAAACTTGTGGCATGAAACCAACCAGATGATTGCTTTTACACAGACAGAACACATAAAAATCAACATTTGCCAAAAGACATAAAAAATACCAGAGTTTAATAACTCATAATGTAAAATCCAAAATATCCAGAATATAATTTCCTGAGCATACAAAATCAAAGAAAATTTCAACTCTCATAGGAAAAGACACAAATGATGGAATTATCTGAAAAGGATCTTAAGCACCTATTATAAAAATGCTTAAACAATCAAAACACATGATAAAATTTAAAGTATCAGCGAATATATAGAAGATATGAAGAAAAACCAAATGGAAATTTTAGAATGAAAAAAAAAAAAAGAAAAAACCTCAATGGATGTACTCACAGCAGAATGGACAGGAAAAATGAAAGAATCAGTGAACTTGAAGATGCAAAAGAAATTAACCAGTCTGAACAACAGAGAGAAAATGCATTGTACAAAAAATGAAGAGAGCCCCCGGGACATGTGGGATAATTTTTAAGAAGCTCTAACTTTGGTGACATAGGATTTTGAGTGCCACCTGCAAGAGCATGAGAAAAATGCAAAACTGAAAACAATGTGAAGAAATAATGGCTGAAGTCTTTAAAGATTGGTAAGAGACATAAATCTATACATTCAACTAATGGAGTGAACCTCATATGCATAAAGCAAAAGAAACCCAAGCTGAAACACATTGCAATCAAACTGCTGAAAACTAAAGAAAAAAAACCTTAAAAGTAGGCAGAGAAAAACAATGTATCATGCAAAGGGGAAATATCATTGAAATGATTAGTTTTCTCAACAGAAACCATGGAATACAGAAAGAAGTGACACATTTTTTAAATGCTGAAAGAAAGTAACAAACTAAAATTCTGTATCCAGTGAAAATACCCTTCAGGCATAAATGTTAAATAACAATATTTTCAATGAAGGAAAAGTAACAGAATTTATAATCAGCAAATCTGCTCTTAAAAACACTGTTAATGGACTTTCTTCAAAGAGGAAATTATACTAGAAAAATGTGGAAAGTCAGAAATGAAGAAAGATAATCAAAAATATTAATTTCTGTGTAAATAGATGATTCTTCTCTTTAGTTATTTAAAATATGCTTGATGGGTGAAAGAAAATACGATAACATTGTCTCATGAAATTTTTTACATAGGTAGACATAGTATACATATGTATGCACCTAAATATGTATAAAATATGTAGTAGAGACAACTATAGCATTAACAGGGTAGAGCAAATGGAACCATAAGATGGTCAAGGTTACATTAAACCATGTATTTTTTTATTAAGGTATTATTGATACACACTCTTATGATGGTTTCTCATGAAAACACCATATGGTTACTACATTTAGCCATATTATCAAGTCCCCACCCACACCCCAATGCAGTCACTGTCCATCAGTGTAGTAAGATGCCACAGGTTCACTATGTGCCTTCTCTGTGCTAAACTGTTTGCCCCATGATCTCCCACACCATGTATACTAAACATAATACCCTTCAATCCCCTTCTCCATCCCACGCCACCTGCCTTCCCACACACCTCCCTTTTGGTAACCACTAGTCCCTTCTTGGGGGCTCTGTGTCTGCTGCTATTTTATTCCTTCAGTTTTGCTTCGTTGTTATACTCCATAAATGAGGGAAATCATCTGGCACTTGTCTATCTTGGCTTGGCTTATTTCACTGAGCATAATATCCTCCAGAGCCATCCATGTTGTTGCCAATGGTAGGATTTGTTTCTTTCTAATGGCTGAATAGTATTCAATTGTGTATATGTACCACCTCTTCTTTATCTATTCATCTACTGATGGACATTTAGGTTGCTTCCATACCTTGGCTATTGTAAATAGTGTTGTGATAAACATGGGGATGCATATGTCTTTTTGAATCGGAGAAGTTGTATTCTTTGGGTAAATTCCAAGGAGTGGGATTCCCGGGTCAAATGGTATTTCTATTTTTACTTTGCTGAGGAGCCTCCATATTGCTTTCCACAATGGTTGAACTAGCTTACATTCCCACCAGCAGTGTAGGAGGGTTCCCCTTTCTCCACACCCAAGCCAGCATTTGTTGTTCTTAGTCTTTTGGATGCTGGCCATTCTTACTGGTGTGAGGTGATATCTTATTGTGGTTTTAATTTGCATTTCCCTGATGATTAGTGATGTGGAGCATCTTTTCATGTGTCTGTTGGCCATCTGAATTTCTTCTTTGGAGAACTGTCTCTTCATATCCTTTGCCCATTTTTTAACTGGGTTAAGTGCTTTTTGGGTGTTGAGGCGTATGAGTTCTTTATATATTTTGGATGTTAACACCTTGTCAGATATGTCATTTACAAATATATTCTCCCATACAGTAGGATGCCTTTTTGTTCTGTTGATGGTGTCCTTTGCCATACAGAAACATTTTAGTTTGATGTAGTCCCATAAGTTCATTTTTGCTTTTGTTTTTCTTGCTCAAGGAAATGGGTTCAGGAAGAAGTTGCTCCTGCTTATATTCAGGAGATTTTTGCCTATGTTGTCTTCTAAGAGTTTTATGGTTTCATGACTTACATTCAGATCTTTGATCCATTTCGAGTTTACTTTTGTGTATGGGGTTAAACAATAATCCAGTTTCACTCTCTAGCATGTAGCTGTCCAGTTTTGCCAACACCAGCTGTTGAAGAGGCTGTCATTTCCCCATTGTATGTCCATGGCCCCAATATCATATATTAATTGACCATATATGGTTGTTTTTACATCAGGGCTCTCTAGTCTGTTCCATTGGTCTATGGGTCTGTTCTTGTGCCAGTACCAAATTGTCGTGATTACTGTAGCTTTGTAGTAGAGCCTGAAGTTGGGGAGCATAATCCACCCCAGCCTTTTCTTCCTTCTCAGGATTTGCTTTGGCTATTCAGGGTCTTTTTTGGTTCCATTTGAATTTTAGAACGATTTTCTCTAGTACATTGAAGAATGCTGTTGGTATTTTGATAAGAATTGCATTGAATCTGTAGATTGCTTTAGGCAGGATGACCATTTTGCCAATATTAATTCTTTTTCTCCATGAGCACGGGATGTGTTTCCATTCATTGGTATCATATTTAATTTCACTCATGAGTGTCTTGTAGTTTTCAGAGTATAGATTTTTCACTTCTTTGATTAGGTTTATTCCTAGGTATTTTATTCTTTTTGATGCAATTGTGAATGGAATTGATGTCCTGATTTCTCCTTCTGCTAGTTCATTGTTAGTGGATAGGAATGCCACAGATTTCTGCATGTTAATTTTGTATCCTGCAGATTTGCTGAATTCATATATTAGATCTAGTAGTTTTGGAGTGGATTCTGTAGGGTTTCTATGTACAATATCATGTCATTTTCAAACAGGGACAGTGTAACATCTTCCTTGCTAGTCTGGATGCCTTTTATTTCTTTGTGTTGTCTGATTACCGTGGTTGGGACCTCCAGTATTATGTTGAATAGAAGTGGGGAGAATGGGCAACCTTGTCTTGGTCCCAACCTTAAAGGAAAGGCTTTCAGCTTCTCACTGTTAAGTATAATGTTTGCTGTGGGTTTGTCATATATGGCCTTTATTATGTTGAGGTACTTGCCCTCTATACCCATTTTGTTGACAGTTTTTATCATGAATGGATGTTGAATTTTGTCAAATGCTTTTTCAGCATCTATGGAGATGACCATGTGTTTTTTGTCCTTCTTTTTGTTGACGTGCTGGGTGGTGTTCATGGATTTTTGAATGTTGTGTCATCCTTGCATCCCTGGAATAAATCCTACTTGATCATGATGGATGAACTTTTTGATGTGTTTTTGAATTCGGTTTACTAATATTTTGTTGAGTATTTTTGCATCTATGTTCATATGGGATATTGGTCTGTAATTTTTTTTTGTGGTGTCTTTGCCTGGGTTTGGTATTAGAGTGATGCTGGCCTCATAGAAAGAGTTTGGAAGTATTCCCTCTTCTTCTACTCTTTGGAAAACTTTAAGTATGATGAATATTAAGTTTTCACTAAATGTTTGATAAGATTCAGTGGGAAACCCATCTGGTCCTGTCGTTTGTTCTTAAGTAGGTTTTTGATTACCAGTTCAATTTCATTGGTGGTAATTGGTCTGTTCAGATTTTCTGTGTCTTTCTGGGTCAGCCTTGGAAGGTTGTATTTTTCTAGAAATTTCTCCATTTCTTCTAGGTTATCCAGTTTGTTAGCATATAATTTTTCATAGCATTCTCTCATAATTATTTGTATTTCTGTGGTGTCTGTAGTGATTTTTCCTTTCTCATTTCTGATTCTGTTTATGTGAGTAGATTCTCTTTTTCTTTGATAAGTCTGGCCAGGGGTTTATCTATTTTGTTTACATTCTTAAAGAAACAGCTCTTGCTTTCATTGATTCTTTCTATTGTTTTATTCTTCTCGATTTTATTTATTTATGCTCTAATGTTTACTATGTCCCTCCTTCCACTGACTTTGGGACTCTTTTGTTCTTCTTTTTCTAGTTTCATTAATTGCGATTTTAGGCTTTTCATATAGGATTGTTCTTCTTTCCTGAGGTAGGCCTGTATTGCAATATACTTCCCTCTGAGCACAGCCTTCGCTGCGTCCCACAGATTTTGCGGTATTGAATTATTGTTGTCATTTGTCTCCATATATTGCTTGATCTCTGTTTTTATTTGGTCATTGATCCATTGGTTATTTAGGAGCATGTTGTGACGCTTCCATGCGTTGCTGGGATTTTTCATTTTCTTTGTGTAATTTATTTCTAGTTTCATACCTTTGTGGTCTGAGAAACTGGTTGGTAAAATTTCAATCTTTTTTAGTTTACCAAGGCTCTTTTTGTGGCCTAGTATATGATATGTTCTTGAAAATGTTCCATGTGCACTTAAGAAGAATGTGTATTCTGCTACTTTTGGGTGTAGATTTCTGTAGATGTCTGTTAGGTCCATCTGTTCTATTGTGTTGTTCAGTGCCTCTGTCTCTTTACTTATTTTCTGTCTGGTTGATCTGTCCTTCAGAGTGGGCCGAGTGTTGAAGTCTCCTAGACTGAATGCATTGCATTCTATTTCCCCTTTTAATTCGGTTAGTATTTGTTTTACATATGTAGGTGCTCCTGTGTTGGGCACATAGATATTTATAATGGTTATATCTTCCTGTTGGATTGACCCTTTTATCATTATGTAATGTCCTTCTTTCTCTCTTGGGACTTTCCTTGTCTGAAGTCTATTTTGTCTGATACAAGTACTGCAACTCCTGCTTTTTTCTCCCTATTAGTTGCATGACATATCTTTTTCCATCCCTTCACTTTTAGTCTGTGTATGTCTTTCAGTTTAAAGTGAGTCTCTTGTAGGCAGCATATAGTTGGGTCTTGCTTTTTTATCCATTCAGTAACTCTATGCCCTTTGATTGGTGCATTCAGTCCATTTACATTTAGGGTGATTATGGATAGGTATTACTTATTGCCATTGCAGGCTTTAGATTCGTGGTTACCAAAGGTTCAAGGTTAAGTTTCTTACTATTTAGGAGTCTAAATTAACTCATTTAATATGCTGTTACAAACACAATCTAAGGTTCTTTTTTTACTCCTCCTTTTTCTTCCTCCTCCATTCTTTATACATTAGGTGTCATATTCTGTACTCTTTGTCTATCCCTTGATTGACTTTGAGGATAATTTAATTTTGCATTTGCTTAGTAATTAATTAACTCTTCTACTTTCTTTACTGTGGTTTTATTACCTCTGGTGACAGCTATTAAACCTTAGGAACACTTCCATCTATAGCAGTCCCTCCAAAATACACTGTAGAGATGGTTTGTGGGAGGTAAATTCTCTCAGCTTTTGCTTATCTGGAAATTGTTTAATCCCTCCTTCAAATTTAAGTGATAATCTTGCTGGATAAAGTAATCTTGGTTCAAGGCCCTTCTGCTTCATTGCATTAAATACATCATGCCACTCCCTTCTGGCCTGTAAGGTTTCTGCTGAGAAGTCTGATGGTAGCCTGGTGGTCTTTCCTTTGTATGTGATCTTATTTTTCTCTCTGGCTGCTTTTAATAGTCCGTCCTTATCCTTGATCTTTGCCATTTTAATTACTATATGTCTTGATGTTGTCTTCCTTGGGTTCCTTGTGTTGGGAGATCTGTGCATCTCCATGGCCTGAGATACTATCTCCTCCCCCAGTTTTCATCAGTTACCCCCTCAAAGACACTTTCCCCTTTTCTCTCTCTTCTTCTTCTGGTACCCCTATAATGCGAATATTGTTCCATTTGGATTTGTCACACAGTTCACTCAATAGTCTTTCATTCTTAGAGATCCTTTTTTCTCTCTGTGCCTCAGCTTCTTTGTATTCCTCTTCTCTAGTTTCTATTTCATTGATCATCTCCTCCACCATATCCAATCTGCTTTTAAAACTTTCCATTGTATGTTTCATTTCTGATACTGTGTTCCATAATGATTGGATCTCTGACTGGAAGTCATTTCTGAGTTCTTGAATGTTTTTCTGTACCTCAGCATGTTAATTATTTTTATTTTGAACTCCCTTTCAGGAAGATTCATGAGGTCAATGTCATTGAAATCTTTCTCAGGAGTTGTATGCATAAGTTTACTTTGAACCAGGTTCTTTTGGCATTTTGTGTTTGTACATGGCGCCCTCTGGTGCCCAGAAGCTCTACTCTCTCGAGCTGCTCAGCCCCTCAAGCAATGTCAAGTGTTGCACAGGACTGGTATTGGTGCCTGTGGGGAGGAAAGAGCTGTTTTCTGCTTTCCAGCTGCTATGCCTGTCCACACTGCCTGAACCAGTGAGCCGAGCACACAGGTATAAGCCTCTATGTTTTGCGTTTGTAGTTGCTGTATACAGTTCTTCCCTCTGGCTGGCCTAACACCAGGGTAGGGTTTGCTGGTTTGCGAGCCAGGTGGGGCTGCCTGGGAGAAAGGCATAGTAGGCTGTGTATGGTCCTTCGGGCTGTGTGGCAAGCCAGGGAGCTTGAGCACCTGAGGATTGTTAGAGCTCCCAACCAGCTGGGCAGAGTGCACCCGGACAATTTTGTCTACCTGTCCTCTCTCCTGAGCAGTAAGCTCTGTGCAATCCTTGCCCCTTTAGCAACCCTCTTGCTGTTAGGAAGTCTCTCAGACTTTCCAGCTTTCTTTTGTTCCAGAACAGCTGGATATGGATCCCTGCTCTCCACAAGTGGCTGGAATCTCAGTCTCTCCAGGAATTCTGCCTGTCTTAGCTTTCCAACCCCCTAATCACGAGAGTACCAGGCAACCACCATGAAATGTAGGTTTGTGCTCCCAGAGCAGATCTCCAGAGTTAGGTATTCAGCAGTACCAGGCCTTCACTCCCTCCCCACTCTATTTCTCTCCCTCCCACCGGTGAGCTGGGGTGGGAGAAGGGCTTGGGTCCTGCTGGGCCACGGCTTTGGTACGTTATCCTGTTCCGTGAGGTTTATTCTTTTCTCCAGGTGATTGCAGTTTGGTGCAGTCCTCTTTCGTGTTGCTTTTTCAGGATTAGTTGTATTAATTATATTTTTGTATTATATGCAGTTTTAGGACGAAGCCTCCATATCACCTCTCACACCACCATCTTTAATCCTCTCTAAAGCATGTATTTTATAATCCAAAAATAAACCGCTAAAAAAATCTGTACAAAGAAGTATAGTCAAACCCCAATAAATTAAAACAGAATATTTTAATTATATTTAGAATTAGAATATTTTATTTAGAATATTCTAAATTAGAATATTTAGGAATAGAATATTTGAATCCTATTTCCTTTAGAAAAAAAGGAGATTGAGAAACAAATATAGGAAACAAACAGAAAACAAATACCCAAATATATCAATATTTACCGTATATATAATTGGTCTAAAACAGGAGTCAGAAAACTGTTTTAAAGATTTGATAATAAACATTTTAAGCTTAAAGGCCATATGGTCTCTTTCACAACTACTCAGTTCTGCTATTGTAGCACAAGAGTAGCCATACACTATACATAAATGAGTGGGCATGACTGTCAGTCAACAAAGTTTATTTACAAAAGTAGGCAGCTGTAGAAAGAAACAAATCCTACCATTTGCAACAACATGGGTGGAGCTAGAGGATATTATGCTCAGTGAAATAAGTCAGGCAGAGGACAAGTACCAACTGATTTCCCTCATTTGTAGAGTATAATAACAAAGTAAAACTGGAGGAATAAAACAGCATCAGACTAACAGGCTCCAAGAAGGGACTAACTGTTACCAAAGGGGAGGGGTGGGGGAGCGCGGGTAGGGAAGGAGGGAGAAGGGGATTGAGGGGTATTATGATTGGCACACATGGTGTGGGGGGTCGTGGGGAAGACAGTGTAGCACAGAGAAGACAAGTAGTGACTCTGTGGCATCTTACTACACTGATGGACAGTGACTGCAGTGGGATTGGGACAGACTTGATAATGTGGGTGAATGTAGTAACCACAATGCTTTTCATGAGAAACCTTCATAAGAGTATATATCAATGATACCTTAATTAAAAAATATGCAGCTGGCTTGCAGGCCATAGGTGGCCAATCCCTGGTCTAAAACACAGAAATTATCAGAATGGGCACAAAAATACGAACCATGTGTGTGTGTGTATATATATATATATATATATATGCTATCTTTAAGGAACATATTTCAAATATAAAGATATTGGTGGACTAAAAGTAAAAGGCTAGTTAAAGACATATCATCTAAACACACATTTTTTAAAAAGCTGGAATAGCAAGGTTTCAGTACTGCTTAACACAAGCAAATGTCCAGCAAGAAATTCAACAGAGAGAGCTGAGGAGGAATACAGCAATAATTGGCTTGGATAAAGTTACATATATCTCTGGGTAACTGGAAGATTGTGTGCTGAAGAGGTTGTACACATACTTAAGAGAAACTAGAAAGGGACCTAGCTATCTTACTGACAAAGGCTGAACAGGAAGCTTTACACATGAAAGTCCAGGGAACACTTGTAAACTGCCAGAACGTTGAATGTGTTACCAAAACTCCACACAAATCAACAAGCAAATGGTGGAATTCTTCTGGATTAAGGTGCTTAAGCACAAACTCTGACCAATGATTGGCTGACAACTAGCTATGCTGACCCAGAATGACTCCTTGGAAGCAAAATATAAATATATAAAGAATTTAAAAATTGAGAGGAGACTCTCTGACACTGGACACTGTGGGGGAAACAGATTACACAGAATTAGTCCAGTGGACTAATGAAAATAAAACAAAAACAAAAAAGCAACAAAGGATGAAAGCATGGTTGAAGAAAAACAGAATCTAGACTTGTTACGATATATTATCTAAACAGACTTCAACAACAACAATAACAAATGATGAGATTTGCAAAGAAATGGAAAATAGGGTCCAAATTAGGAAATAAAAGTAGTCATAGAAACTATTTCTGAAGGGACGCAGGGACTGCACTTCACAAACAAAGATTTCAAAGAACATATTACGTATGTTTTTTTAATTAAAAGAAAACATGTTTTATAAATAAGGAAAGAAATCAGACGACAAAAAGAGATAATAGGCAACCAAATTGGAAAGGAAGAAATTAAGCTATCACTATTAGCAGATGATATTATACACAGAAAAAGCTTAAAGACCCCACCAAAATATTTTAGAATAACTGAATTCAGCAAAGTTGTATGATACAAAATTGATACTCAGAAAATCATTGAATTCCTATATACTAACAATGAACTAGCAGAAATCAGGAAAACAACTCCATTTACATTTGCATCAAAAAGAATAAAATACCTAAGAATAAATGTAACCAAGGAGGTATGAGACCTTTACTCTGAAATCTATAAGACACTCATGAGAGAAATTAAAGATAACAAATAAATGGAAATCTATCCCATGGTCATGGATAGGAAGAACAAATACTGCCAAAATGGCCATTCTTTCTGAAGCAATTTATAGATTCAAAGTAATCCCTATCAAAATTCCAACAGAATTCTTCAACGAACTAGAACAAATAGTTCCAAAATTCATATGGAACCACAAAAGACCCTGAATAGCTAAAGCAATTCTGAGAAAGAATAACAAAGCTAGGGGGGATTACATTCCCTGATTTCAAGCTCTACTACAGAGATACAGTAATCTAAACAATTTGGTACTGGAACAAGAATAAAAACACAGATCAATGGAACACAATAGAGAGCCCAGATATAAACCCGTGCAAATATGGTCAATTAATATACGATAAAGGAGCCATAGATATACAATGGGGAAAAGACATCCTCTTCAACAACTACTGATGGGAAAACTCCACAGCTACATAAAAGAGAATGAAACTGGATTATTGTCTAACATCATACATAAAAGTAAACTCAAAATGGATCAAAGACCTGAATGTAAGTCATGAAACCACAAAACTTTAGAAGAAAACAGGCAAAAATATCTTGAATACAAGCATGAGCAATTTTTCCTAGACACATGTCTCCTCAGGCAGAGGAAACAAAATGAAATATGAACAATTGGACTATACTTTAATTATAGTTGATTAAATTAAAGGACACCATCAACAGAATAAGAAGACACCCTTCAGTATGGGAGAATATATTTGTAAATGACTCATCTGATAAAGGGTTAACATCCAAAATATATAAAGAACTCATAGGCTTCAACACTCAAAAAACAAATGACCTGATTAAAACATGGGCAGAGGACCTGAACAGACACTTCACCAAAGAAGTAATACAAATGGCCAACAGGCACATGAAAAGATGCTCCACATCACTAATCATCAGGGAAATGCAAATAAAAACCACAGTGAGGTTTCACCTCACACCAGTTAGGATGGCCACTATCCAAAGGACAATAAATAAAAATGCTGGCAAGGATGCAAGTAAATGGGAACCATCTTACACTGTTGGTGAGAATGTAAATTGATGCAGCCATTGTGGAAAGCAGTATGGAGGTTCCTCAAAAAACTAAAAATAAAAATACCGTTTGATCCATTAATTCCACTCCTAGGAATTTACCCAAAGAAAAAAAGATGTCTGATTCAAAAAGATATATGCACCCCTATGTTTATTGCTGCACTATTTGCAATACCCAAGATATGGAAGCAACCTAAGTGTGCATCAATAGAGACTGAATAAATAAGTTGTGGTATGTATACACGATGGAATATTATTCAGACATAAAAAAGGAAATCCTCCCTTTGGCAATAATGTGGATGGATCTAGAGGATATTGTGCTCAGTGAAATAAGCCAGGAGGAGAAAGGCAAATACCATATGATTTCAGTTATTTGTAGAGTATAAAAGCAAAGCAAAACAGTAAAATAAATACTATCAGAATTAAAGGGTGAAGTAGACTGCAACATGATCATTTTAGGAGACTTTAACACACGAATAAACAAATCAACCAGACAGAAAATAAGTAAGGAAACCGAGGCATTGAACAATACATTAGATCAGATGGACTTAACAGATTTCTACAGAACATTCCACCCAAAAGCAGAAGGATCCACATTCTCCTCAAATGTACATGGAATGTTTTCTAGAATAAGTCACATACTAGGAAACAAAAAGAGCCTTAATAAATTTTAAAAGATTTTAATTATATCAAGCAACTTCTCAGAGCACCATGGTATGAACCTAGAAATAAATTACACAAAGAAAACAAAACGATCTACAAATACATGGAGGCTAAACAACATGCTCCTAAATAATCAGTGGATCAATGACCAAATCAAATCAGAGATCAAGCAATACATAGAGATAAATGAAAACAACTCAACAGCCCCAAACATGTGGGATGCAGCAAAGGCAGTTCTAAGATGGAAGTACATAGAAATACAGGCCTACCTCAGGAAACAAGAACAGTCCCAAATAAACAGCCTAAACTCACAATTAAAGAAACTAGAAGAACAAATGAGGCCAAAGTTAGTAGAAGAGGGGACATAATGAAGATCAGAGCATTAATAAATGTAATAGAGAAAAATAAAACAATAGAAAAAAATCACTGAAACGAGGAGCTGGTCCTATGAGAAAAATATTTAAATATAGATAAACCCCTACCCAGTCTTATAAAGAATAAAAGAAAGTGTGCACACATAAACAAAATCAGAAACAAATAATGAATAATCACAACAGACACCACAAAAATACAAAGAATTATTAGAGAATACTATGAAAAATTATATGCCAGTAGGTTGGACAGCTCTCTTGCCATTGGGTTTCAGACACTGGCAAGTTTACTCTTCATTCAGTGAGACTAAAATATGAAAATGGAACGTTCTTGGGGTGAAAGGGTTTATCCCCAACTTTATTCCCATGGTGGCAGGTCAAGTGCCAAAATCCAGTCCACCTCAGAGGAGGTCTGCATACAGCAAGCTGGTCTCTGCCTCTGGGCCTCACTGTTTCCACAGCTGTCTCAGTCTCTGTCCTCAGTGCTGCCACCACTCCAGTCTATACTCTCCTGAAGCTGTGCAGCCCATAGTACTGGGCAGAGCTCTTTATATACAGTCAATAATAACATATTGCAAATATGTGTGTACTGAGCAAGTCAACCAGGACCAGGTGAGAATCCTGGCCTTAGGAACTTTCATTTTCTTTACCACAGCCTAGAAGAAATGGACAACTTTCTAGAAAAAATACAATGTTCCAATACAGACCCAGGAAGACACAGAAAAACTGAACAGACCAGTTACTAGCAATGAAATTGAATTGGTAATCAAAAAACTACCTAAAACAAAATTCCAAGTCTACATGGTTTCACAGATGAATTTTATCAAATATTTAAAGAAGAGCTAATACACAGCCTTCATAAGGTATTCCTAAAAGTAGAAAAGGAGTGAATACTTCCAAACTCATTCGATGAGGCCAGCATCATTCTAACACCAAAACCAGAAAAAAAACCACAAAAAAACAAAATTACAGGCCAATATCCCTGTAAAACATAGGTGCAAAAATTCTCAACAAAATAGTAGCAAACCAAATTCAAAAATGCATCAAAAAGGTCACACATCATGACCAAGTGGGATTTATTCCAGGGATGCAAGGATGGTACAATATTCATAAATGAATCAATATAATATATCACATCAACAAAGACAAATATCACAACATGATCATCTTAATAGATGCTGAAAAAGCATTTGACAGAATTCAACATCTTTCATGATAAAAACTCTTTACAAAATGGGTACAGAGGACATGTACCTCAACATAATAAAGCCCAATTATGACAAACCCACAACCAACATCATAATTAACAGCAAACATCTGAAAACTTTTCTTATAAGACAGAAACAAGACAAGGATGCCCACTATCAACACTTTTATTCAACATAGTATTGGAGGTCCAAGACATGGCATTCAGACAATGCAAAGAGATATAAAACATCCAGATTGGTAAGGAAGAAGGTAACTGTCACTATTTGCAGATCCTGGCCTTAGGAACTGAAAACCCTAAAGACTCCAACTATTAGAACTAATAACTGAATTCAGCAAAGTTGCAGGATACAAAATCAATACAAAGAAATCTGTCACATTCCTATATACTAACAAGGATCTAGAAGAAAGAGAAACCAGAAAAACAACTCCATTTACAACTGCATCAAAAAGAATAAAATATCTAGGAATAAACCTAACCAAGCAGGTGAAAGATATTTACTCTGAAAAGTATAAGGCACTCATGAGAGAAATTGAAGAAGATACCAATAAATGGAAATACATCCTGTGTCCATAGATAGGAAGAATTAATATTGTCAGAATGGCCAATCCTGCCCAAAGCAATTTAGATTCAATTCAATCTCTATCAAAATACCAACAGCATTCATCAACAAACTAGAAAAAATAGTTCTAAAATTCATATGGAAGCATAAAAGACCCCAAATACCCAAAGCAATACTGAGAAAGAAGAACAAAGCTGGGAGGAGTACATTCGCTGACCTCAAGCTCTACTACAAAGCAACAGTAATCAAAACAATTTGGTACTGGCACAAGAACAGACCCATAGACCAATGGAACAGAATAGAGAGCCCTGCTATAAGCTCATGCATATATGGTAAACTAACATATGATAAAGGAGCCATGAATATACAATGGGGAAAAGACAGCCTCTTCAGCAACTGGTGTTGGAAAAACTGGACAACTACATGTACTAGAATGAAACTGAATTATTGTCTGACTCCATATACAAAAGTAAACTCGAAATGGATCAAATACTTGAATGTAAGTAATGAAACCATAAAACTCTTAGAAAAAAACATAGGCAAAAGTATGTTGAATATAACATGAGCTACTTTTTCCTGGACACATCTCCTTGGGAAAGGAAAAAAATAAAAAATGAACAGGAGGGACTACATCAAACTAAAAACCTTATATACTGCAAAGAACACCATCAGCAGAACAAAAAAGGCACACTACAGTGTGGAAGAATATATTCATAAATGACTCATCAAATAAGGGGTTAATATCCAAAATATATAAAGAAGCCATAAGCCTCAACACCCATAAAACATATAACCTGATTAAAAAATGGGCAGAGGGTCTGAATAGACACTTCTCTAAAGAAGAAATTCAGATGGCCAACAGGCACATGAAAAGATGCTCCACATCGTTAATTATCAGGGAAATGCAAATTAAAACCACAATGAGATTATCACCTCACACCAGTTAGGATGGCCAACATCCAAAAGACAAACAACAACAAATACTGGTGAGGATGTGGAGAAAGGGGAACCCTCCTACACTGCTGGTGGGAATGTAAATTAGTTCAACCATTCTGGAAAGCAGTATGGAGGTTCCTCAAAAAACTCAAAATAGAAATACCATTTGAAACATTAATTCCACCCCTAAGAATTTACCCAAGAAAACAAAATCCCTGATTCAAAAAGACATGTTTATCACTGCACTGTTTACAATAGCCAAGATATGAAAGCAACCTAAGTGTCCATTAGTAGATAAATGGATAAAGAAGAGGTGTTACATATACACAATGGAATATTATTCAGCCATAAGAAGAAAACAAATCCTACCATTTGCAGCAACATGGATGGAGCTAGAAGGTATTATGCTCAGTGAAATAAGCCAGGCAGAGAAAGACGAGTATCAAATGATTTCACTCATCTGTGGAGTATAAATACAAAACAAAACAGAAGGGACAAAATAGCAGTAGACTCATAGATACCGTGAAGGGATTAATGTTTACCAAAGGGGAGGGGTTCGGGAGAGTGGGGGGTGGGGAGAAGGGGATTAAGGGGCACTATAATTTTCAATCACACTATAGGCAGGTCATAGGGATGGTACTACAGCCTGGGGAATACAATGACTCTGTAACATCTTACCACGTTAATAGGCAGTGTCCAGAATGGAAGGGGTGAGGACTTGATAGTATGGATAAATGTTGAACCACTGTGTTGTGTATTTGGAACCATCATTATAAGATTGTATATCAATGATGCTTTAATAAAAACAAAACATGATCATATCAACTGGTGCAGGAAAAGGCTTTGACAAAATAAAACATCCATTCATAACAAAAACTCTCATCAAACTAGGAATAGATGGAAATGCCTTCAACCTGAAGAAGAACATCTACAAAAACCATACACTAGAGAGATTCAAGATGGCGGCCTGAGAGGTGAGACAGAGAACTGTTCCCAAAACCACATAGTGTGAAAATATAGTTAATACAACTAACCCTAAACAGCAACAGGAAAGAAGGCTGTACCAGACTGCATAGAGACGTCACGAACAGAGCAGACCTCACAAAACAGGGTAACATACAAAAGCCTTGATCCGGTGGGACCTGAGCCCTTCCCCCAACCCAGCTCACCAGCAGGAGGAAGAGAAATGGTGCGGGGGAGGGGGTGGAAGCCTGGGATTGCTGAACAACTAGCCCTGGAGATCTGCTTTGCAAGCAGAAATCTACATTGTGTGGTACTCTAGAGGATGGGGAGCTGGGACAGGTGGAGTGCTTGAGAGACAGATTCCAGCCATTTGCAGAGGACGGGATCCACACCTGGCCACTCTGACACAAGGGAAAAGCACACGGTCTGAGACGCTTTCTAGGAGTGAGAGGGCTGCTGAAGGCATGGGGTTTGCATGGAGCTTGCTGCACAGGAGAAGAGATAGGGGGACAAGGTTGTCTGGGTGTGATCTCCCCACCAGATTGGAAACTTTGGGGAGCTTCAGGTGCTCCATTCCCCTGGATGGCTACTCAGCACTGAGGCCCCCCACTGTGATATGCAGCATGCTGAGCCTTCCTCCTGGCCTGACAGCACCTGCTCGCAAACTGGCAGTCACTGCTCTGGCATCAGGCCAGCCTGAGGGAGGCCTCACCTACAACATCTAGAGACACCAAGCACAGAGGCTTACACCTGTGTGCTCGGCCCACTGGCTGTGATACTGGAGACAGGCAGAGCAGGCATGAGTCAGGAAACAGACCTTTCCTCCCCCCAGGCACCAGCCCCACACCCCTACGACCCCCAACCTCACTCTAGGGGCTGAGCAGCTCCAGAGACTGGAGCTTCTGTGCAATAGAGGGCACCACACAGGAATATGAAATGTCAAAAGGACATGGTACAGACCAAAATATCACAAACCCCAGAAAGAGGGCCAAATGAAATGGAACTCAGCAATCTTCCTGAAAGGGAGTTCAAAATAAAAATCATGAACATGCTTATGGGGCTACAGAAAAATATTCAAGAACTCACAACGAATTTAAGATGGAGATTCAATCATTAAGAAATTCCATATATCTGAAATAAAACATACAATAGAGGAATTTAAAAGCAGATTAGATGTAGTAGAAGAGATGGTAAATGTAATGGAAATTAGAGAAGAAGAATTCAAAGCTGAGGCACAGAGAGAAAAAAATCTCTAAGAAAGAAAGAATATTGAGAGAACTGTGTGACCAATCCAAATGGAACAATATTCGCATAATAGGGGTACCAGAAGAAGAAGAAGAGAGAAAAAGGGATAGAAAGTGCCATTGAGGAGGTAATTGCTGAAAATTTCCCCAATCTGGGGAAGGAGATAGTCTCTCAAACCATTGAGATGCACAGATCTCCCAACACAAGGGAACCAAGGAAGACAACATCAAGACATATAATAATTAAAATGGGAAAGATCAAGGATAAAGAGAGACTTTTAAAAGCAGCTAGAGAGAGAAAAAAGATCACATACAAAGGAAAACCCATCAGTCTATCACCAGATTTCTCAACAAAAACCTTACAAGCCAGAAGGGAGTGGCATGATATATTTACTCCAATGAAGCAGAAGGGCCTTGAACCAAGAATACTCTACCAGGCAAGGTTATCATTTAAATTTGATGGGGGGATTAAACAATTTTCATATAAGCTCCCACAAACCACCTCTACAGTGCATTTTGGAGGGACTCTTACAGATGGAAGTATTCCTAAGGCTATTCCCATCACCCATGGGATAGACAAAGAGTACAGAATATGATTCATAAAATACAAAGAATGGAGGATGAAGAAAAAGGAGGAAAGAAAAGAATCTTTAGGCTGTGTTTGTAATAGCATACTAAGTGAGTTAAACTACACTGTTGGATAGTAAGGGAATTACCCTTGAACCTTTGGAAACAACAAATCTAAAGCCTGTAATGGGAATAAGTACACACTTATGGATAATCACCCTAAATGTAAATGGTCTGAATGCACCAATCAAAAGACCTAGAGTCACTGAATGAATTAAAAAAAAGACCCATCTACATGCTGCCTACAGGATACTCACTTCAAACCCAAAGACATACACAGACTGAAAGTAAAGGGATAGAGAAAGATATTTCATTCAACTAATAGGGAGAAAAAAGCAGGAGTTGCAGTACTTGTATCAGACAAAATAGACTTCAAACAACAAAAGTCACAAGAGTCAAAAAGGACATTACATAATGATAAAAGGGTCAGTCCAACAAGAGGATATAACTATTATAAACATTTATGCACCCAAAACAGGATCACCTATATATGTGAAACAAATACTAATAGAATTAAAGGTGGAAATAGAATGCAATACACTCATTTTGGCAGACTTCAACACACAACTCACTCCAAAGGACAGATCAACGAGACAGAAAATAAATAAAGAGACAGATGCACTTAAAAACACATTAGAGCAGATGGACCTAATGGACATCTACACAACACTCCATCCAAAAGCAACAGGGTGCACATTATTCTCAAGTGCACATGAAACACTTTCAAGAATAGATCATATATTAGGCCACAAAAAGAACCTCAGTAAATTCAAAAATATTGAAATTGTTGACAGTGACTGTAATGGGGTGGGGGGGGGGACCTGATGAAGGGGATAGTGTAATCACCATAATATTACTCATTTAATTGTAGATTAATGATATCAAAATAAACTTATTTAAAAAAAAAGAAAGAAATTGTACCAGTCAGCTTCTCAGAACACAAAGGTATGAAACTAGAAATAAATTACCCAAAGAAAATTTAAAAGCCCACAAACACCTGGATGCTTAACAACATGTTCCTAAATAATGAATGGGTCAATGACCAAATAAAAACAGAGATCAAGCAATATATGGAAACAAATGACAACAATAATTCAACACGGCAAAATCTGTGGGACCCAGTGAAGGCTGTGCTAAGAGGGAAATATATTGCAATACAGGCCTACCTCAGGAAAGAAGATCAATCCCAAATGAACAGTCTAAACTCACAATTAATGAAACTAGAAAGGAAGAACAAATGAGGCCCAAAGTCAGTAAAAGTAGGGAAATAATAAATATTAAAGCAGAAATAAATAAGATCAAGAAGAATAAAACAATAGAAAGAATTAATGAAAGCAGAAGCTGGTTCTTCGAGAAAATAAACAAAATAGATAAACCCCTAGCCAGACTTATCAAGAAAAAAAGAGAGTCTACTCACATAAACAGAATCAGAAATGAGAAAGGAAAATGAATATGGACACAACAGAAATAAAAAGAATTATGAGAGAATACTATGAAAAATTATATGCTAACAAACTGGATAAACTAGAAGAAATGGACAACTTTCTAGAAAAATACAACCTTCCATGGCTGACCCAGGAAGAAACAGAAAATCTGAATAGACCAATTACCAGCAAGGAAATAGAACTGGTAATCAAAGAACCACCTAAGAACAAAACGCCTGGACCAGATGTTTTCACTGCTGAATTTATCAAACATTTAGTGAAGACCTAATACCCATCCTTCTTAAAGTTTTCCAAAAAGAAGAGGAGAAGTGAATATTCCCAAACTCATTCTATGAAGCCAGCATCGCTCTAATATCAAAGCCAGGCAAAGACACCACAAGAAAGAAAATTACAGACCAATATCCCTGATTAACATAGATGCAAAAATACTCAGCAAAATATTAGCAAACCGAATTCAAAAATACATTAAAAAGATCATCCATCATAATCAAGTGGGATTCATCCCAGTGATGCAAGGATGATACAACTTTCGAAAAGCCATCAACATCATCCACCACATCAACAAAAAGGACAAAAACCACATGATCATCTCCATAGATGCTGAAAAAGCATTCAACAAAAATTCAGCATACATTCATGATAAAAACTCTCAACAAAATTGGTATAGAGGGCAAGTACCTCAACATAATAAAGGCCATATATGACAAACCTACAGACAACATTATGCATAACAGCAAGAAGCTGAAAGCTTTTCCTTTAACATCGGGAACAAGACAACGATGCCCACTCTCCCCACTATTATCCAACATAGTTCTAGAGGTCCTAGCCAAGGCAATCAGACAACACAAAGAAATAAAAGGCATCCAGATTGGAAAGGAAGAAGTCAAACTTTCTCTGTTTGCAGATGACATGATATTGTACATAAAAACCCTAAAGAATCCACTCCAAAACTACTATATTTAATATCTCAATTCGCTAAAGTTGCAGGATACAAAATAATACACAGAAATCTGTTGCATTTCTATACACTAACAGTGAACTGGCAGAAGGAGAAATCAGGAAAACAATTCAACTCACAATTGCATACAAAAGAATAAAATACCTAGGAATAAACCTAACCAAGGAAGTGAAAGACTTATACTCTGAAAACTGCAAGACCCTCATGAGAGATATTAAAGAAGATACCAATAAATGGAAACACATCCCATGCTCAGGGATAGGAAGAATTAATATTGTCAAAATGGCCATCCTGCCTAAAGCAATCTACAGATTCAATGCAATTCCTATCAAAATACCAGCAGCATTTATCAATGAGCTACAGCAAATGGTTCTAAAATTCCTATGGAACCACAAAAGATCCCGAATAGCCAAAGAAATCCGGGAAGGAATAATAAATTTGGGGAATTACGCTCTGTGACTTCAAGCTCTTCTACAAAGCCACAATAATCAAGACAATTCGGTACTGGCACAAGAACAGACCCATAGACCAATGGAACAGACTAGAGAGTCCAGATATAAACCCAGGACTATATGGTCAATTAATATACAATAATATATGATGAAAGAGCCATGGATATACAATGGGGAAATGAGAGCCTCTTCAACAGCTAGTGTTGGCAAAACTGGACAGCTACATGTAAGAGAATGAAACTGGATTATTTTCTAACCCCATACACAAAAGTAAACTCAAAATGTATCAAAGACCTGAATGTAAGTCATGAAACTATAAAACTCTTAGAAAAAAGCATAGGCAAAAGTCTCTTGGACACAAACATGAGCAACTTCTTCATGAACATATCTCCCCAGGCAAGGGAAACAAAGCAAAAACGAACAAGTGGGAATATGTCAAACTAAAAAGCTTCTGTACAGCAAAGGACACCATCAGTAGAACAAAAAGTCATCCTACAGTATGGGAGAATATATTCATAAATTACATATCCGATAAGGGGTTGACATCCAAATTACATAAAGAGCTCACACACCCCAACAAACAAAAAGCAAATGAGTGAATTAAAAAATGGGCAGAGGAACTGAACAGACACTTCTCCAAAGAAGAAATTCAGACAGATGGCTAACAGGCACATGAAAAGATGCTCCACATCGTTAATCATCAGAGAAATGCAAATTAAAACCACAATGAGATATCACCTCACACCAGTTAGGATGGCCACCATACAAAAGACAAACAAGAACAAATGTTGGCGAGGATGTGGAGAAAACGGAACCCTCCCACACTGCTGGTGGGAATGTGAATTAGTTCAACCATTGTGGAAAGCAGTATGGGGGTTCCTCAAAAAACTCAACATAGAAATACCATTTGACCCAGGAATTCCACTCCTAGGAATTTACCCTAAGAATGCAGCAGCCCAGTTTGAAAAAGACATGTGCACCCCTATGTTTATCGTACCACTATTTACAATAGCCAAGAAATGGAAGCAACCTAAGTGTCCATCAGTAGGTGAATGGATAAAGATGTGGTACATATACAAAATGAAATATTATTCAGCCATAAGAAGAAAACAAATCCAGACATTTGCAACAACATGGATGGAGCTAGAGGGTATTATGCTCACTGAAATAAGCCAGGCGGAGGAAGACAAGTATCAAATGATTTCACTCATCTGTGGAGTATAAGAACAGAGCAAAAACTGAAGGATAAAACAGCAGCAGACTCACCGAACCCAAGAATGGACTAACAGTTACCAAAGGGAAACGGACTGGGGAGGATGGGTGGGAAGGGAGGGATAAGGGGGGAAAAAGGGTCATTATGATTAGCATGTATAATGTAGGTGGGGGACACAGGAAAGGCAGTAAAATATAGAGAAGACAAGTAGTGAATTTATAGCATCTTACTACACTGATGGACAGTGACTGTAATGGGGTATGTGTTGGGGACTTTATAATAGGGGGAGTCTAGTAACCATAATGTTGCTCATGTAATTTTACATTAATAATAGCAAAATAAAAAATTTTAATAAAAAAATTAAAAACCATACATTAACATCATGTTAAACAGTAAAAAGCTGAGTATTTTTCTCCTAATATGAGGAACAAGGAAGGGCTGTTCACTCTCATCATTCCTATTGAAGATAATACAAAAAGTCTTAGCCACTGCAATGAAGTGAGAAAAAGAAATAAAAACATACAGATTGTAAAGGAAAAAATAAAACTAGCCATAGTCAACATTATTTTCTGTATAGAAAATTTTAAGGAACCCTTAAAAAAACCTTCTAGATCTAATAAGTGATTTTAGAAAAATAGCAAGATACAAAATCAACACTCAAAAATCAATTACATTTCTATAAACTTACAATGTATGATATGAAACCAAATTTAAAAACCAATACCATTTACAATGTTTGCTCAACAAAAGAAATAGGTATAAAGCCAACAAAACGTGTACAGCATGTATATGCTGAAAGAAATCAAACACTTAAGTAAATGAGGAGACATGTGGTATTCTTTGATTAGAAGATGACATAATCGAGGACTCAAATCTTCCCAAATTGATCTATATATTTAATGAAATACTAATAAAAATATCTGAAGGGTTTTTATAGATATAAAGAAACTTATCTAAAAATATATTTAGAAAGGCAAAGGAAATAGAATAACTAGAATAATTTTGAAAAAGAATAATAAAATTTAAGAAATCACACTACCCAACTTTAGGATTTACTATAAAGCTACAGTAATCAAAAGAGTGTGGTATTAACAAAGGAGTGGACACATACATTTATGTAAAAATAGAGAGAGCCCAGAAATAGACTCACAATAGTACAGCTAACTGATATTTTACAAAGGTGTAAAGGCAATTTAATGGAGAAAAGATAGTCTTTTTAACAATTATGACTGGAAATATTTGGCATCTACATGCAAAAAAAAAATGAACCTTAACCTAAACCTCACACCTTATACAAAAATTAAGTCAAAATGGATCATAGGTCTAAATGTAAAACTACAAAATTTTTAGATAAACACATAGAGAAAAAATCTACATAACCTTGGGTTTGGCAGTAAATGTATGATCCAAAAAAAAGATTTGTTACAAAAATTTGTACTTCAGCTAAGGGCTGTACAACTCAGAGAAGACAAGTAGTGATTCTACAGCATCTCACTACGCTGATGGACAGTGACTGTAATGGGTTTGGTGGGGGGGACCTGATGAAGGGGTAGTTCAATAACCATAATATTGCACATGTAATTGTAGATTAATGATAATAAAATAAATTATATTAAAAAAACAACAAAAAAATTTGTACAACAGAATTTTTTAAAGTTTGTTTTGCAAATGACTCTGTTAAGAAAATGAAAAAACAAGCCATACACTGAGAAATAGTATTTATAAATCACACACCTGACAAAGAACTTATAGCCATTCAATTAAAAATTTTAAAAAGGAAGAAAGGAGGAAGAGAGAGAATCAAATTTATGTGGACTGTTAGATTCATGTGGTTAACTGAACTTAAGGCAAAATTATAAGGTACAAAGAACCTTAAAAAATATCTTGGCCAGAATATACAAGAACTCTCAAAACTTAATAAGAAAACAAACACCCTGATTAAAAGATAAACAAAATAATGAACAACCACTTCATTAAAAAGGATTTAATATGACAATAAGCACATGAAAAGCTGTTTACCATCATTAGATAAATTCAAATTGAAACTGTGATGAGATAGCACCACACATCTAAAAGAATACCTAAAAATAAAAAATAATGACAATACCCAGTGCTAGTGAAGATGTAGGGCATCTTGAAGTCTCATATATTGCTGGTAAAAATGCAAAATGGTACACCCACTCTGGAAAGCAGTTTTGAAGTTTCTTATAAAATTAAACATACACTTACTATATGACTCAGCAATCCCACCTCTGGCTATTTGCCCTAGAGAAATGAAAACATGTTCACACAAGTCTTCATATGAATGTTCATAGCAGCTTTATTTGTAATAGCTGAAAACTGGAAATAATCAAAATATCTTCCAACAAGTGAGTGGATAAAAAGTACATTCATACAAGAGAATACTGTTCAACAATAAAAAATGAACTTCTGATACACAGAAGTACTTGGATGAATTTCAAAGGCATTGTGCTGCATAAAAGAAGCCAGTTACATAAGATTACATACTGTATCATTCCATTATAATAAATTCTTGAAAAGTGAAACTATAGTGATGGATAGCTAATCAGTGGTTGCCGGGGTCTAGCAGTGAGGGGAGGGTTTGGATATTACAGAACTGTACACCGGGTTATTTAATACACAGGAATAGGAATGGAAACAGGAGTTATTCCCCAGTAGTTGAGGGGGAAAGATAAAAAGGCAAAACAGACAGAGGATTGGAACAAAATGGCCTTACTTTAGGATTTGGTCATGGCAACAGCCAGAGTGAAAGAATTAAAGCAGGGGCAATAAGGATGCTTATGGAGACCCAGCAGAATACCACTGTGGGCTCTGACCAGGCTACCTTAGCAGTAGAAACAGAAGAGCTGCAAAGCTGGCCAGTGGGAGAGCCAAGGTTAGCTGCAGAGAGGCGTATGAATACAAAAAGATAAATGGGTATCCCGGTCTCTGTTGCTCCAGGGAGTATGCAAGAAAAAGGGAGTCTTTCCATTGAGCATGGTTACTGCAATTGCTCATTTATTTGAAGTAATTTGCATGGGCCAAGAAAGGCAGGGATATCAACAGGGTCAATCTTGAGATCTCCTTTTCCCATCTATCACTGTGCCAATCTGCTAGATTCCCAATCATTATGTCATAACTCCTCCCAATATTCACCTGGCAAGTGGCCCCAGGTGTTGAAGAAATGTGTGCCAGGTCAGATTATCTGCACTCCAAAAGGAATTTGCCATTTGTAATGATGCCAGGGTTCTTGTTCATGAAGCCGAAGAATGAGCTTAGCAAACATCTAAGGTAGGAGAGCAAGGTACAGACTTTTATTTTAAAATAAAGTGAAAGGACAGAGCTCCCAGCTCATGCCAGGAGGGGACAAGAGAGTCTGGTGTGGTGCATTTTCTAGGGGTTTTATAAGCAAAATGAGGATTTTTCAAGAACATGAAAAAAAGGCTTAGGGGTGTAGACCTGCTAAGTGTTGTCTGAACACCACAAATTAACTTAACACAAGGAATTTCCCGCCCCGATCTGTCTCCGGGATACTGGCATCTTGGTCTAGGAGCATATCAAAAGGTGGCCTGCCCTGCCCCCAAGGTGGGCTGAGGTATTGTCTGTTTGCTAAAGAGTAATGTAGGATTAATGGGATTAATATATAACTCAAGTAATGTAGAAATCAAATACACATGACTTGACTGTTTTTCTTACAACTCTTGATGTGTGATCAAGGACAAAATGATGAGAACCAAAACAGTTCTCATGGCTCAGGGCCGCCCTCGCACGGTTTCAGTATCCTTGAGGAGTATCGCGTCCTTGGGCTAGACTCAAGGCCAGATGACGATGTTTTGGGTTCATTTTGAGTTCATTTGTTTAATAAATATGAGAGGTGCCTTTCTGGCATTACTTTTGAGCTGTTACGCCTTGAGTCCCCTGGCTGGTCCTTTCAGGTCTTCGATATCTCACCACATCACCTCCTCAACCTGCGGGTCAGAAGCAGGGAGGGGGCCAACAAGGGGTGCCCAAACAGGGACCCTTGAAACTCAGAGCAGGGAAGCTCCAAAGATCATCGATCTGGTAAGACTCCCGGGAAAGCGTGCGTAGGGATAGGATCGAGACGTCAGGGACACTATAATGGGCCAAAACAAGTCTAAAGTTGCTAAGACAGAGGATTATTTAAAATTACTCTGTGCCCTCCTAAAAACATCAGGAGTGAAAACTTCTAAAACAGACTTTGCTCAACTCCATAAATATATTAAAAAACATTGTGATTGGTTGCCTCCACATGGAACTCTTAAACAGGCTGATTGGAATAACGTGTTAAGAGATTTTAAGGTGCACAGACAAGGCAACATCATTCCTGTACCTGTCTGGTCTTTATGTAATTTGATCACTCTCGCTCTGCAGCCTTTGCAAATGGCCTCACTCTCTGATACTAAATCAGATACACAGGAGCGAGAGATAGAGGTGCCAGACGATGTGGTGGAGTCAAGTAAACAATCCTCCTCACCACATACTTCTGACTCCTCGTCCTCCTCCTCGTCCTCCTCTTCGGACACTGAGGATGAGACCCCTGCTCAGCCCTCTTGTTGTGGAAAAGCTTCTGTTTCTGCTCCAAGTGCATCTGCCTCTGCAGCACAGACAAGGCAATGTTATCCCTGTGCTTGTCTGGTCTTTGTGTAATTTGATCACTCTTGCTCTGCAGCCTTTGCAAACAGCCTTACATACATTGGTTCAGGAACAACTTCATTTAGACAGATTAGAATTTTCCACAAGCCCGTGGAATTCCCCTGTATTTGTTATAAAAAAGAAGTCAGGAAATTGGAGACTTTTGCATGATTTAAGACAAATTAATGCAGTTCTCAAACTATGGGACCTTCACAACAAGGTCTCCCTTATCCGGCTATGATTCCAAAAGATTGGAATAAGGCTATCATTGATCTTAAAGATTACTTTTTTACAATTCCTCTAGCTGTAATGGACAGAGAAAAGTTTGCTTTTACTGTCCCTTCCTTAAATCTGCAAACTCCTTCAGAAAGATTCCAATAGAAAGTACTTCCTCAAAGAATGTAAAACAGCCCTACAATTTGTCAAAATTATGTGCACAAGGCTCTCTTATCCCCTCCCTGTGTGAGCCAGGAGCTGTCTCTCCTCTCACTGTATCTCTAAATAAAAGCCTCCCCATAGGTCTCCTACCTTGACTGTTTGTTAAGTTCATTCTTCAGCTCTGCAAACAAGAACCCCAGCATCATTTTCAGGGGCTCGTCTGAGATAACCTCAGAGGTGAGTATCGGCATCCAAGCCTGCCTTTTCTTTCACTGTCCTTATAGAAGGAAGCCGTCTATGGCACACAACATCGGCGCTCGTCAGCCACTTAAATGGGACTAGCCCGGCTGCCGATCTCAAAGTCTCGAGCGACAGGTTCCCCTGTGTTTCCCTCAGTGGACCCCCCGTCTCCCTTGGGAGCCGGGAAAGTCACCTGAGTGGAGGCCAGGATTCCCTTTCAGAGGCATCTCTTTGTATGCGAGGGACTGAGGAAAGCCGTGGGCAACTTCGAGAGTCTAGGCTGAGGCTACACTTCAGCGGCTTCTCAAATGCCCACGTGTCTGGAATCAGACCCCAACAGCCCGACTGGGTATCCATGAGGAGTGACTCTCTTTCTGTCTCTCTGACTTCCAGCCTGCTTTTTCAGGCTGCCCTGGGCTCTGAGTGAGGCAAGGGGCGTTCCTAACTTTCTTCTAACTTCATCAGTTTCATGGAAACTGATGCCCACCACTGTAAGGTAAGAAATTGCTTATTCCTGGCTAAATGCTGTACTCTTTATCTCATAAAATGTGTCTGAGCACTCGTTAGC
Source organism: Smutsia gigantea (assembly GCA_032199065.1). Taxonomy (NCBI): domain Eukaryota; kingdom Metazoa; phylum Chordata; class Mammalia; order Pholidota; family Manidae; genus Smutsia; species Smutsia gigantea. The sequence continues at coordinate 18,310 of JAVSCE010018062.1, read as the reverse complement.
CACTTAAAAGATGATTAGCGTCGGCTACCAGTTTTAAATCTGATTAGAGAGGCTTGGCCCCTGAAAGAAGTATGCACTATAATGTCATGCAGCTACATATATTTTGCCACAAGGAAAGAAAATAGTCAAAGTCCCATGAACTACTACAATGTGGAACTAGTTTTCTAAAATCTTTTAGTAAAAATCTGTTCTACTTATTGGGTTCATCATTATGTTCAAAAACTTGAGAGATTTTTTAACTAGACTCCCTGAAATGGAATAAATTTATCTTCTGCAATACAGCTTGGCTTTAAATAACTAGTGCTAGAATTGTACTTGCATTTCATTTTCAGCCACCTGAACACACACAGTCCCTATCAGTACAAAGCCTTCATTGGCCCCTTTTAGTCTTGGACCATCTAAACCTTAACCCACTTATGTGAACTACTCACCCTTAGAGTGTATTCTTGAAAATTGAGATAACTTTAATCAAGTAAGCTAAAAAGAAAGAAGGCAATTAAATATTAGAAACTCAAATCTTTGTATCAGTTTATCTATCTGAATATATGTTCTTTTATGAAAGTGTTGCTAACTGTAATCATTATGTCTCAGTCTGTATGTTTGTTTGTCTAAGTGTGTAAATGAAAAATGTTTTTCTACCTCCGGATGGTATTAATACAAATTAATTTTAAAAACAAGCGCTTTTGAAAATTGGGCATTCTAAAACTTCCAAGAAATTCTAATAAAAGATATTAAGCATTAATGCTAATTTAAGTTTAACTGAAATGGACATGTCCTTATAGTTTTCAGTTGCCTACATTTACTTAAAATCATTTAAGTTGATGTCATCTGTTAAATATTTCAAGAAGATGCTTAAAGAAAGGCTTGACTTTGTCTAATATTTGCTAAAAATTTTATAAGTAATCTAGCATAATTGCTAAAGAGTGCATAAACAAGTATAACAAATGAACATCTTAATAATAATAGTACATTAATATATAACAGTGTACATATCTGCAGCCTAAGAATTTTAGTGGTAACCAAAATTCTTAGTTTTTCTAAGTTATATAAAGATGTTTTATGCTCAGTAACAAATTGTGCTGTAAGGCACATTTCCAGAAATGATAAAAAGTGTTCATAAATGTATCAATCTGAGGAATGCTGGTGTTACAGTTTACAATAGCCTATTTTTCAGTGTTCATTGAAGGTTAAGGTACCTAATGTTTTTAAGTTCTAATTAAAACTACTTAATATAATAAGGAAAACATTTCTGTATGCTAAAGAATGTGTGCTTTGATAAGAAGATACAGGGAATGGAAAGGCATTGTATTAAGAGTAAAAGAAGGTAACTTTGTTCTTAAGTACAGCTGTTTATTGAGTGCTTAAGAGAATAAGATCTTAATATTGAAAGGACTGCAAGCTAAATATTGTTAACAATTGAGCAACCTGTATTTGACTTTAAACATTTTTATTGTCATTCTGGTTAAATAATAAGTATTGATAACCTATAATTCTATTTAGGCAAGTGCCTTAAAAGCTTTCTTTTGACAACTTTCCAAAATCAAATTCAAAAAGGTGCTTTTACCTCTAGTTAACTCTGATATTTTCCAGAGGGCCCCTGGAACATGTCAGAGGAATTTTTTCTCCTCACTGGGGAAAGTATTTGGCTAATTTGGCTTATTTATCTGATATATAATTACCTGGAAAACACTGTCAAAGGGAATAATGCTAAACTTTGTTACTGAATATTTTATGTTACAGAAATATCCAAATTTCCTTATGTCAACTGTCTTATAGTAAGCTCTCATCAGATCTTTACCCATTATCATTTATAAGTCTTGTCATTTATAGTCACTGTTTTATTACTCCTAGACTAATAACTAGATTTCAGCAGAACAAATATTAATTACATAAGATTAAGTAAACTAAAGAAGATGGTTTTGTGTCATGGGATACATCCTTCCTGCTCTGATAGATTTTCCTGGAAATAGTCATGAAAGACTACTCCAAGCTGTGCCATCTGATTGTGACAACAACTTGAAGCTTTTAGATCCCGCCTCTATTGCAGTTGCAGCAGCATTCACCCTGCTAGTTCCTGGACTTGTCATCAGAATGCAAAAAGAAATATCTAAGCTGGTCTGTGCGTACAGTGAGACAACGAATTTAACTGCTTCTGTATTATCTGAACTCAATCAAAAGCTAGGAGAAGTACAAATTGTAGTGCCTCAAAATTGTGCTACCATAAATTATCTGCTGTTAAAAGAACATATGAGATGTGAACAGTTTCCAGGAATGTGTTGTTTTAATTTGTCTGATTTTTCTGCTTTTGCTATGTATTTATATTCCTATTCTAGTGTGTGCACAGAGTGCAGTTGCTAATCTTTTAAAGGCAATACATACTTGTGCTACTTTTCAAAAATTAACTTCAAGAAATAAGTGAATCATATGCTGATTCCCCACCTGCATTTGCTGCAAGAATATAATCATGTATATTATGATTTTATCCAGAATGATGCTGTTGGCTGTCCTCTCTTTTATATTTTATCTCCCTGTTTAGTCCCAAGAGATGGCTGGTTAGCCAAAGATGGGTAAGATTCCTCACAGGAGGAACAACCTAAGACAGGCACAGTTGCAAGGGACCTCAGGTGAGCAACGTGGGGGCCAACTGAGGTGAGGCATAGAACCTCACCCCCCCAGATGAGAGAGACATTCCCTGTTACAGGCTGTGTCACAGGTTGAGCCCAGCTAATCATTATTCTGGTACCTTTCTACAAACATATTTGTATATACTTCTGTCATTTAAAACAAAAAAGGGGGAAATGTAGGATTAATGGGATTAATACATAACTCAAGTAATATAGAAATCAAATACACATGACTTGACTGTTTTTCTTACAACTCTTGATGTGTGATCAAGGACAAAATGATGAGAACCAAAACAGTTCTCATGGCTCAGGACCGCCCTCGCATGGTTTCAGTATCCTTGAGGAGTATCGTGTCCTTGGGCTAGACTCAAGGCCAGATGGCGATGTTTTGGGTTCATTTTGAGTTCATTTGTTTAATAAATATGAGAGGTGCCTTTTTGCATTACTTTTGAGCTGTTACGCCTTGAGTCCCCTGGCTGGTACTTTCAGGTCTTCGATATCTCATCGCTTTGCCTCCTCAATTTGTGGGTCAGAGGCAGGGAGGGGGCCAACAAGTAAGTTAAGAATCTTGCTTCTTAAACTTCCTGGGTGTTAAAATGCAATCTTATCTTTAAGGTAGAATCTTTATTGCTTTTTAATATGTTGTTTACTGCTGGGTCTGGATGCTAAATTAGTTGTCCAGTTTGTAAAATCACCCCATCAGATCTGAAAGAGGAAAGACAGCATGTAGACCTGGGCCTTTTAGCATGCTAAAGTGAATTGTACACATGATTATCATAATAAAAACATGTGCTACTCTTTGTGTGGGGAATATTAACTGATCTTACTGAAGAATGACCCTAGAGCTTAATGTTTAACGCAGAGTTTTGGTAGGGGGTTTCCTTGCATGTAGTTACATTGCTCCGACTCCAAATATTCTGCCTTGCTTTTTCTGGAGGCCCTCACCCTATTCTGTCTAAGCCCATGGTCCCTATCTCAGTAATACCCATTGGAAAGTTTGGTGGACCTTTCCAGTTCAGATGAAAGAAGTCATGTTCCAAGAAGTCAAGGCAAGAGGTGAGGATAACAGGGGAATATGGGAATAACTTGCCCTTTAATAAAAGGGTTCCATCCCTGAGGGAAAGTGAAAGAATTCTCTGGGATCTGTTGATCGTATGAGGCCCACAAAGCAGAGAACTAAATACATGCCAAAGAATTATATAAAAGTACACAGGGAATTGATGAGGATAAGAGAAGTTACAACTTTTCTGACCCTTCTTTGAGGAAGCAGGTGGTTTCTTCAGCTGTCACTATTTGTGAGTACCATCACCTTTCATAAATTAAAAAATTTTACTGAGAGTAACTCTATTTTTAAAGTGTATGTTCTTAATTTTTTCTTCTTGCAGGCAAGAGTACAAAAGCAATGGAAACAAACTGAGTTTAAAAAATAGTGTTAATAGTCTTTAAAGTATCTAAATTAATCCTCTGCTTGGGACGGCCCTTTTAAGCAAACAGTCAATAAAACTTAATTTAGAACACAACATATCCATTCCTAATGGTATTGCAAGAAACTGTTTTTGAAACTTCCTTTTGAAATAAATGTGCTTGACCTAGAAGGGCTCTATACCTGGAAATTTACAAAGTTATAAATGTTACCAGTTCTGTGATGATTCATGAATACCAAGGTTATTGACATTGAACAGTCTTGTGAAAATTAAAGTGTTATCAGAAATAAAATTGCAAAATTTTGTATTTTAAGCCTACATTTTCTTTCAGAGAAAGATTTGTCCTTGGTGAGACCAGAGCTAACAATATGTCACAAGTTGTATAATTTTTGCATTTCAAGGCATTGATTTTTCCTTTGAAGAAAGATATGACCTTGCTGGACTAAAATTCATACAATTCAATTATCTTGTAAAGTGAAAAGACCTGTAAGTGATAGCGTACTAAAAGCTGAGACTTTAGTTCTAACCTTTTTATTCCTATTAAAGCCATTTTTACTCCCATTAAAGCCATTTTTAAATCATGATTTAAAGTAACTGTTACTGAGCTGAGAAGAACACAAGTCCTTATTTCTTTGGTAAATATCCTATATGAAGGGATTCTTAAAGATTTACATTTGAGTACTGAAATCTCTAGCCAGAGCAAAAGCCAAAAAAAATAATTAAAAGGCATCCGAATTGGAAAAAAAGTAATGTTATCTCTGTTTGCAAATGATGTGATCTTATGTAGAAAAGCCTAGAGACAACAAACAAAAATAGTATTAAAAATTACAAAGAATAAAGTTACAGGATACAAAACCAGCCCACAAAAATCAGCTGCATTTATCTATGTTAAGAATAGACTATATGAAAAGGAAATTAAGCACAATTCCATGTATGCTAGCATCAAAAGAATAAAATAACTTAGGAATAAACAAGGAGGTGAAACACTTGTATAAATAAAACTATAAAACACTGATGAAAGAAATGAAAGAAAACACAAATAAAGATAACCAGGGCTCATGGATTGTAAGACAATAGTTTTTATTTTTTATTGCAATAAAGTTTATACACAAAAGTGTTAGTATCTGATGTACAATATAATGAGTCAATAATTGTATACATTACTAGATGCTTGCCACAATAGGTGTAGTTATCCCATTATGATACCAAGATATTAATTTTTATAGGTTAAATTTTCTGTTATACTTCCATTCCTATGTCTAACTTATTTTACAACTTGCAGATGTACTGCTTTATCCCCTTCACCTATTTCACCCATTCCCCCACACCCTTGCCTATGTTTACCAACAGTCTGTTGTCCACACTTGTAGGTTTATTTCTTTTTTCTTTGTTTTTCACATTCCACACATAAGTCAAATTATATGGTATTTGTTTTTCTCTGCCTGACATTTCACTTAACATGATACCCTCTAGCTCTATCCATGTTGTCATAAATGGGATGATTTCCTTCTTTTTTATGGCTGAATAATAGTCCACTGTACATATGTACCATACCTTCTTTATCCATTCATGTATCAATGGGCACTTGAGGGGCTACCTATCTTTGCTATTGTAAATAATGCTGCAATGAACATAGGTGTGCATATACCTTTTTGAATTAGTTATTTTGTTTTCTTTGAGAAAACTCCCAGAAGTGGAATTGTTGGGTTGAATAGTATTTTTATTCTTAGTTTTTAAGGACCCTCCACATTGTTTTCCATAGTGGTTAGGCCAATTTACATTCCCACAAGCACTGTAAGAGGATTCCCTTTTCTCCACATCCTCATCAACATTTGTTATTTCTAGTCTTTTGGATAGTGGCCATTCTGACTGGTGAGAGGTGATACCTCATTGTGATTTTAATTTGCATTTCCTTCATAATTAGTGATGTTCAGCAACTTTTCATATGTCTGTTGGCCATCTGTAAATTTTCTTTAGAAAACTACCTGTTCAGGTCCACTGAACATTTTTTAATTGGATTATTTGGCTTTTTTGGTGTAGAGGTGCATGAGTTCTTCATATACTATGGATGTTAACCTCTTACTGGATAAATCATTTATGACTATATTCTCCCATACTGTAGGTTACCTTTTTCTTTTGTTGATGGTGTCCTTAGCTGTGCAGAAGCTTTTTAGTTCAATGTAGTCCCATTTGTTTATTTTTGCTTTTGTCTCCCATGCCCAGGTAGAGGTATCCAGAAATAAATTTATCATGTTGATGTCATGAGATTCTGGCCTAATCTTTCTTGTAAGAGTTTTATGATTTTCTGTCTTTGTTGAGGTCTTTAATACATTTAGAGTTTACCTTTGTGTATGGTGTAAGACAGTGATCTAGTTTCATTCTCTTACATGTAGCTGTCCAGTTTTGCCAACATCATTTATTGAAGATAGTGTCTCTTTGTCATTATATATTCTTGCCTCATTTGTCATGTTAGTTGATCATATATGTGTGAATTTATTTCTGGGCTTTCTATTCTGTTCTTGTGCCAGTACCATACTGTTTTGATTACTGTAGCTTTGTAGTATAGCTTTAAGTCAGGGCAAGTGATATCCCAGCTTTGTTCTTTTCTCTCAAGTTTGCTTTGGCTATTTGGGTTATTTTGTTGTTCCATATAAATTTTGTGATTATTTTTTCTGGTTCATTGAGAAATTCCACTGGTATTTGGATAGTGATTGCATTGCATCTCTAAATTTCTTTAGACAGGATGACCATTTTGTCAGTATTAATTCTTCCTATCCGTGTGCATGAGATGATTTCCACTTATTTGTTTCTTCTTCAATTCCCTTCATCACTGTCTTACAGTTTTCAGAGTACAGGTCTTTTACCTCCTTCATTAGGTTTTCTCCTATGTATTTTATTCTTTTTGATGCAATAGTAAGTGGAGTTGTTTTACTGAATTCTCTTTCTGCTAATTCATTGGTAAGATATAGGAATGCAAGAGATTTCTATCAATTTTGTATCCTTCAACTTTACTGAATCATTTCCTTAGTTCTAGTAGTTTTTTGGTGGACACTTTATGGTTTTCTATTTTTAGTATTATATCATCTGCAAACAGTGACAGTTTTACTCTTCCTTACCAATGTGGATGCCTTTTCCTTTTTTCTTTTTTTTTGTCTGATTGCTGTAGTTAGGATACCCTGTACTATCCTAAGTTAAAGTGGTGAGAGTGGCATCCTTGTCTTGTTCCTGATCTTAGAGGAAAAGTTTTCAGCCTCTCACTGTTTTGTATGATGTTAGCTGTGGGTTAGTCATATATGGCCTTTAGTGTGTTGAGGTATGTCCCCTCTATACTCACTTCGTTGAGAGTTGTTATCATGAATCAACATTGAGTTTTGTCAAATGCTTTTTCAGCATTTACTGAGATGACCATGTGGTTTTTATCCTTCCTTTTCTTAATGTGATATATCACATTGATTGATTTGTGGATATTGTACCAACCTTGCACCCCTGAAACAAATCCCACTTCATCATGATGAATCATCCTCTTGATGTATACTTGAACTCAGCTTGCTAGTATTTTGTTTAGAGTTTTTGCATCTATGTTTATGAGGGATATTGGTCTGTAGTTTTCTTCTTTTCTAGTATCTTTGGTTTGGGTATTAGAGGACTACTGGCCCCATAAAATGAGTTTAGAAGTATTCCCTCATCTCCTGTTTTTTGGAATACTTTAAGAAGGATAGTATTAGCTCATCATTAAATGTTTGATAGAGTTCATCTGTGAAGGCATCTGGTCCTGGATTTTGTTTTTTGGAAGCTTTTTGATAACCAGTTCAATTTTGTTACTAGTAATTGTTCTGTTCAGATTTTCTGGTTCTTCCTTGGTCTGTCTTGGAAGATTGTATTTTTCTAGGAATTTGTCTATTTCTTCTTTTTTATCCAGTTTATTGACATATAATTTGTTTTTAGAATTCTCTTATAATTCCTTGAATTTCTGATATCAGTTGTAACTTCTCCCTTTTCATTCTGAATTTGTTTTTTGTCCTCTCCCTTTTTTCTTGATAAGTCTGGGTAGGGGTTTGTCTATTTTATCTTCTAAAAGAACCATCTCTTGATGTTATTGAATATTTTTGATTGTTTCTTAGTCTTCATCTTATTGATTTTTACTCTGATCTTTATTACGTCCCACCATCTACTGTTTCTGCTTTCTTTGTTCTATTCTAGTTTCTTTAGTAGTTAGATTGTTTATTTGACATTGTTTCTGTTTCTTGAAGTAGGCCTGTGTTGCTATAAACTTCCCTCCTAGAACTGTTTTTGCTAAAATCAAATCCCACACATTTTGAACTGTTGTGTTTCTGTTTTCACTTGTCTCCAGGTATTGTCTGATTTCTTCTTTAATTTGTTCATTGATTCATTGATTACTTAAAAGCATTGTATTTAGCTTCCAAATGTTTGTGTTTTTTCCATTTTTTCTTGTAATTACTTTCTAATTTAGTACTATTTTCATCTCAGAAGATGTCTGATATAATTTCAATCTTCAATTTTTGAGATTTCTTTTGTGTCCTAATATGTGATCTAATTTGGAGAACAATGCATGTGAAGGTGAGAAAATTTTGTATTGTTTTGCCTTTGGGTGGAATGTTCTGTAAATATTTGTTAAGGGCATCTCGTCTAATGTCTCATACAATACCTCTGTTTCCCTTTATTTTTCTGTCTGAATGATCTATCCATTGATGTAAGCACGTTGTTAAAGTCCCTTACTGAATATGTTGCTGCCATTTTCTCCCTTTAAGTCTGTTAGTGTTTGGTTTATATATTTAGGTGCTCCTATGCTGTGTGTACAGATTTTTATGATGGTTATATCCTCTTGTTGGAGAGATCCTTTATCATGTAATGTCCTTCTTTATCTCTGGTTACTTTCTTTGTTTTGAATTCTCGTTTGTCTGATATAAGCATTACAACATTTTTTAATCCCTGTTTGCATGGTATACCTTGTTCTATCCCTTCATTTTCAGTCTGTGTATGTCTTTAGGTCCAATATGAGTCTCTTCTAGGAAGCAAATTGATAGGTCTGTCTTTTTTAATACATTCAGTCACCCTATGTCTTTTGATTGGACCATTTAGGCCATTTATATTAAAAGTAATTATCCAAATGTATGTACTTACTGCCATTTTGTTAAATATTTCCTGATTGTTTTTGTTGTTCTTCTCTGATCTTTTATTCGTGTCTTGCTGTCTTCTCTTGTGTTTTATGACTTTTTTAGTGTTATGGTTGGATTGCCTTTCTTTCATTTTTGAACTAAGTTTTTGATTTATGGCTACCATGGGGTTGTTATATGACATCCTATGAATATAAAAATCTATAATAAGCTGATGGTCATTTATGTTCAAATGCATTCTAACAGCACTACATTTCTTACTTCCCCACTCCCCATTTGATATACATATATAATATCTTCTTTTACACTTTTTTATTGAGAGATTCCATTAACTAATTTTTAGGTGGAATTTATCTTGTTATTTTCATCTTTTTGACCTTTATAATAGTTTTCAACTAATTTATCTACTACCTCTGGTATATATTTGCTTTACAAACTGAAATATTTCCCTTTCTTAAATTTCTTTCAGTTAAGGTCTTTCTTTCTCTCATAAAGAAGTCCCTTTAAGATTTCCTGTAATGCTAGTTGAGTACTGGTGAACTCTTCTAACATGTTTATCTGTGAAGTTCTTTATCTCTTCAATTCTGAATGATAAACTTGCTGGGCAGAGTATTCATGGTTGCAGGATTTTTCCATTCAGAACTTTGAAAATATCATGCCATTCCCTCTGGCCTTTAGAGTTTATACAGAAAAATCAGCTGATAGCCTTATGGGGTTTCCATTATGTTTGATTTGTTGCTCTTCTCTTGCAGCTTTTAAGATTCCTTTTCTTCAATCTTTGAAATTTTGACTATGATGTGTCTTGGTGTTGACCTCCATGGGTTCATCTTGTTTGGAGCTTTCTGTGCTTCGTCAACATGGTAGACTGTTTCCTTCCTCAGATTGGGATGTTTTCAGCTACTATTTCTTCAAATATGTTTTCTACTCCTTTCTATGTCTCTTCTCCTTCTGGGACTCCTATAATGCAGATGTTAGGATGTTTAGTGCTGTTCCAGAGCTCTCTTTCCCTATCCTCATTTCTTTTAAGTCTTTCTTCCTTCCACACAGCTTGAGTGGCTTCCACTGCTCTACCTTCCAAGTCAGTGATCCATTCTTCTTCATCCTCTAGTCTGTTGTTCATTCCCTCCAGTTTATTTTTTATTTCATCGAATTCTTCATCTCTGATTGCATTTTTTGTAGGTTTTCTACCTCTTTGTTGAGGTTCACCTTGAGTTCTGCAAATGTTTCTCAAGTCCAGTGGTTATCTTTATAACCATTACTTTAAACTCTACCAGGTAGATTGGTTAACTCTGTTTCATTTAGCTTTTTTTTTTTTTTTTTTTTTTCTTGTTCTGTCATTTGGAACATATTCCTCTGCCTCATTCTGTATGACTTTCTCTGCTTGGATCTGTGCATTATTTGAAAAGGCTTGCTCTCCCAGTCTTGAAGGACTGGTCTTCTGTAGTAGAGTCCCCTGGGTAGACTGTGTGTGCCTCACAGTTTTGGCAAGTGGAAGCTGATTAAGTGTGAAATTTGGTTTTCCTGACACTGGGATTCCCAGCACATGTTCCTGGGGGCACAGCCTTAGGGGTCATTTGGAAGGGTTCCTGGGTAGACACCTGTGGGTTCTGCACTGGCATGAGGTGGGGGGCTCCAGTGGTGTGTCAGGGCTGCACTCAAGGTAACTCCCAGATTGGTGCCAGTTGAATCCCCCCATGTGTGCTCTTGACTACTTCCTATCACTCTGAGGGAATTCCTGCATTGGGCACCTACCAGGTCCTATTGATGGCATGGAGTCAAGCTCTGTGCACATTCCCCTTCAGCTCCTGAGTACTCTGGAGTGCCCCCCAGGAATTCCCACATAAACACCTGAGGACTCCACCAGTGGACAGAATCAGAGTACATGCATGTGTTTACCCATGGACCCTGCATGCTCTGGGAAATTCCCATATCAGCACCTGCAATTTCCTACTGGGGCATGGGCTCAGGCACTGTGCATGTACCTTTCCTGAGGCCCCTGTGCTCTCTGATCTGCTTTGGGGAATTTTTGCATTAGGGAACACCAGGTTCCACTGGTGACCTGGAGTCAGGCCTGACACAGGCATTTCCCGCTTGCTCTAGGGAGTTGCCTCAGTGGCACCAGCCCACAGATTTGTGTGCCCTCCCTGTGATCCAGGGAACTTTCTGGTCCTGTTGATGGAGGCTTTACCAACAGCTAATAGCAGGCAGCAATGCAGGACTGCAGGACTGTACCCAGATCCTGTTCTCAGCTACCACCAGATGTATGGGAAGAGCACAAGTAATGTCACTGGTTAGTTCCTCTAATTGCAGATTGCCTCCAACAGTTTCCTTGCCAAGCAGTGAATGTTAAGTTCTGAAACAGGTTCTTTCATTTATGATCTAGTTGCACTTTAAACTGCAAGGCCTTCTCCTGCACTTCAGGACAGGGAGTCCATGCCTAGCTCTCCCCATGATATCCCTCCCCCTCCACTCTGCTGGTGGCTGTGTTAGTGGTGGGGTTCCCATATTTATGTCTCTTCCATTTTTTGTGCTTTTTTAAGTTTGATCTTTCTGTCCCTCATTGTATAGAAAGTATTCACTTGGGTCTCTGCTCTTCATCAGGGTGAAGTACTCTGTGTGTAGGTGTAGATTCAGTGTGTAGGTGGGACAAGATGGATTCAGGCTTTCTCTATTGTGCCATCTTTCCAGAATCTCCTCAGACTTAATATTTCTTAAATGTCCATACTACCTAAAGTGATCTGCAGATTCAATGCAATTCCTGTCAAAGTCCTAATGGCATGTTTTACAGAAAGAGAAAAAAATAATCCTAAAGCTCATATGGAACCATAAAGGACCCTAAATAGCTAACACAATCTTAAGCAAGAAGAACAAAGCTGGATGTATCACACTTTCTAATTTCAAAATGATGTACAAAGCTACAGTAATTAAAAGAGTATGGTACTGAAAAAAAAACAGATATATAAATCAATGGAACAGAATGGAGACCCCAGAAACAAGTCTATGTATACACACTCAACTGATGTTCTACAGGAGAACCAAAAATACACAATGGAGAATGGATAATCTTTTCAACAAGTGGTGCTGGGGAAACTGGATGTCCACACACAAAAATAAAAAATTTTACATTTATCTTACACCACACACAAGTCAACTCAAAATGAATTAAAGACTTAAATGGAAGACATGAAGCTGTAAAACCCCTAGAAGAAAACATAGTATAAAATCTTCATGACATTGATCTAAGCAATGATTTCATTGATATGACAACAAAAGCAAGACAAATGGAAACATATCAAACTAAAAACTTCTGCACAACAAAGGAAACAACAGAGTGAAAAGGTAATGTGCAGAGTGGGAGAAAATATTTTTAAACCATATACCCGATAAGGAGTTAATATCCAAAATGTGTAATGCACTACTACAACTCAATGGCAAAGAAAAAAGGAAAGGGTGTCCAAGATGACAGTGTAGGAAGAGCCTGAATTCACCACACACACACACACTGAATTACATCTACATACAGAACACTTCCTCCTGAGGAAGAAATGAGGCCTGAGTAAGCACCTTCTGCACAATGAGGGATAGAAAGACCACATAAAAAAATGGCAGGAGAGACATGGTAATAGTGGGAACAACACCCACAACACAGTTACCTGTTGTAGGGAGAGATATCACTGATGAACACAAGTACAGATTCATCTGCCCTGGGGCACACATATAAAAAACACTCTGTTTAAAGGACAACTAGACTGCAAGTGAAGGAAGCCAGTTTACAAAACTAAAGCACCCACCAAATAGTGGGGGAACATAAGAAAATCTCTCCAGAATCAGAGGTACTGGCAACTGGCATTGTTTAAGTTCCTCCTGCACATTGATAGCACACATAGAAGCAGTGTCTAGATGTACTCACCACCCCCATACTTAGATGAGGTAGCCTCCCAGCCCCTGCCCACACCATAACATGCCTACCAGAGATCCAGCAGTCCCATAAAGGCAGCACAAATACAACATTCACCAAAATTCTCCTGGCCCACACCCCTCCACCTATGTGGCCCCTGGAATGTGCCCCTCAGCCCTTGATCACCACCACCAGTTTGGCCCCAGCACAGAACACATCCAAAAGCCCCTAGAACATATCCTAGAAACACCCGCACTACTACATCCCTGGCCCATGCTCAGACAGCCTCCAGCCAGCCAGCCAAAACCACCAGGGACATGCAATCTACCTAGGGGAAATCCATACAAGAGCCCACTCCTTCGAGATGGGGAAAGGGAGTCCTTTCACCTACTTCCTAAAAACACAGAAAGTTAAAGAAAATGAACAGACAGAAAAATATGCTACAAATGAAAGAACATGAGAAATTTTCATAAAAAGAACTAAATTAAGTTAAGCAATCTAACTAAGAGTTCAAGGTAATGGTCATAAAGATGTTCACTGGACTTCAGAGAAAATTGGGTGAACTCATGGAGGACATCAACAAAAAGACAGAAAATATAAAAAAGAACCAATCAGAGATGAAGAATACAATAAATGAAATGAAAAGTACACCAGGGGATTCAACAGCAGATAACAGGATGCAGACAAACAGATCAGTAATCTGGAAGATAGAGGAATGGAAAGTACTCAAGCTGAACAGCAGAGAGAAAAAAGAATTCTAAAAATTAAGATAGGTTAAGGAAGCCTTATGTGGGACAACATCAAACATACTAACATTTACATTATAAGTTTCCCATAGTGAGAAGAGAGATAAAATGGGGTGAAAACCCTATGTGAAGAAGTAATAGAAAAATTCCCTAACCTGGAGAAGGAAAGACACATCAAGGAGCACAGAAAGGCCCAAACGAGATGAATCCAAGGAGGTCCACACCAAGATGCATAATAATTAAGATGTCAGAGATTAAAGATAAAGACAGAATCTTACTGCAGGTAAGGAAAAGCAGTGATTTGTGTACAAGGGAAACCCCACAAGGCTATCAAATGATTTTTCAGCAGCAACTCTACAAGCTAGAAGAGAATGGCATGATGTATTCAAAGTGCTAACAGGAAAAAAACCTATAACCAAGATTACAGTATCTGGAAAGGATATCATTCAGAACTGAAGGAGAGAGAAATACTCTTATGGATAAACAAGTTAACAGAGTGCCTTCAAACTGAAGTGAACTTCAACTTAACATAGATTGCTATATATGTAGGGTGTCATATATAAGCCCCCATGTTAACCACAAACCAAAAACCTATGATAGAAACACAAAAAAATGACAAAAAAGGATTCCAATGAAACACAAATGGAAGTCATCATACACAAGTGAAGAGGGCGAGAGAAGAAGAAAGTATCAGAGCAGAATAAAAATGAGGAAACACTTAACAAAATAGCAATAACTACATACCTACCAATACTACTTTATTTTTAAGTGTATTTTTATTGAATACATTTGATATACAATATTATATTGGTTTAAAATATACAACACTGTCATGCAACACTTACACATATTACTGAATTCTCACCTGGACTAGTGCAATCACTATCTGTCAACTTACAAAGATATTACAGAACCATTGACTATATTTCGCATGCTGCACTTCCATCACCATGATCAGCCTATATTATGATTGAGATTTCTGTGCCTCTTTATCCCCTTCACACCAACCCATCCCAACCCCTGCCCCACAGTAACCGCCAGTCATTTCTCAGTGTCTATGAGTCTACTACTTTTTCTTCATTTTGTTTTCTTATGATTTATATTCTACAAATAAGTGAAATCATAGGGTATTTGTCTTTCTCCATCTGGCTTATTTCACTTAACATACCTTCTAGGTAGATCCATGTTGTCCCAAAAAGCAATATCTCTCTCTTTTATATGGCTAAAAAATATTCCATTGTGTATATGTACCACACCTTCTTCAACCATTCATCTATTGATGGACACTTTGGTTACTTCCAAATTTTGGCTATTGTAAATAACAATAAACATAGGGGTGCATATGACTTTTCAAATCAGAGATTTTGTTTTCTTTGTGTAAATCCCTAGAAGTGGAGTTACTGGGTTGTATGGTATTACTATTTTATTTGATAAACCTCCACACTGCTTTCCATAGTGGCTATACCAATTCACATTCCCAGCAACAGTGGAGGAGGGTTCCCTTTTCTCCACATCCTCACCAACACTTTTTATTTCTTGTCTTTTGGGTAGTGGCCATTCTGACTGACATAAGATGATATATCATAGTGGGTTTGATTTGCATTTCTCTGATGATTAATGATGTGGAACATCTGTTCATGTGCCTATTGGCCATCTGTGTTTCTTTGTAAAAATGTCTGTTCAGGACCTCCATCCTTTTTTTAATAGGGTTATTTATTTTTTGGTGTTGCCCCATATGAGCTCTTTATATATTTTGGATGTTAGCCCCTTATCACATATATAACTTATGAATATATGTTGCCTTTTTGCTTTGTTGATGGTGTCCTTTTTTTTTCAGAAGCTTTTTAGTTTTATATAGTCCCACTTGTTCATTTTTGTTTTATTATCCCTTGCCCAGGGACACGTGTCTGCAAAAAAATTGCTCATGCTTATTTTGTTCAAGAGATTTTTGCCTGTTTTCTTCTAAGAATTTTATGACTTAATGTGTTACATTTAGGTCCTTAATTCATTTGATTGTACATTTGTGTATGGAGTTAGTAATCCAGTTTCATTTTCTTGCATGTAGCTGTCCAGCTTTCCCAAAACAATATTTGAAGAGATTTTCTTTTCCCCATTCTATATTCTTGACCCCCATCTCATATATTAATTGACCATATGTGAATGGGCTTATTTCTGGGCTCTCTATTATGTTACATTTATATATGGGACTATTCTTGTGCCAGTACCATACTGCTTTGATTACTGTAGCTTTATAGTATAGCTTGAAACCAGGGAGCAAAATACCCCCAGCTTTGTTCTTCTTTCTCAATATCTCTTTGCATATTCAGGGCCTTTGTACTTCCATATCAATTTTAGTATTATTTGCTATATTCATTGAAAAATGCCATTGGTATTTTGATAGAGATTACATTGCATCTGTAAATTGCTTTGAGCAGGATGGCCTTTGTGACAATATTAACTCTTTCTATCCATGAACATAGGATAGATTTCCATTTATTTCAGTCTTCTTCAATTTCCTTCATCAGTGTCCTACAGTTTTCAGAGTACAAGCTTTTCACCTCCTTGATTAGGTTTATTCATAGATATTTTATTCTTAATGATACAGTTGTAAATGGAATTGTTTTCCTGAATTCTCTTTCTGATAGTTCATAATTAGTATATAGCAATGCAAAATGTTTCTGTATTTTTATTTTGTATCCTTCAACTTTGTTGAATCCCGTTATTCATTCTACCATTTTTGGTGGATTCATTAGGGTTGTCTATAGTGTCATGTCATCTGCATCGAGTGACAATTTTACTCTTCCTTACTAATTTGGATGCCTTTTATCTCTTTTTCTCATCTGAGTGTCATGGCTATGACCTCCAGTACTATGTTAAATAAAAGTGGTGAGAGTGGGCAACCTTGTCTTGTCCCTGATCTCAGAGGAAATGTTTTCAGCTTTTTGCCAACAGTGGGTTTACCATATATGGCCTTTATTATGTTGAGGTATATTCCCTCCATACTCATTTTGTTGAGAGTTCTTATCATGAATGTATGTTGAATTTTGTCAAATGCTTTTTCAGCATCTATTGAAATTATCCTTCTGTTTTTTAAAAAGGAAGGTTTTTATCCTTCTGTTTGTTAATATGATGTATCACATTCATTGAGTGATGAATGCTGTACCATTTTTGCATCTCTGGAATAAATTACAGTTGGTCAAGATCAGTGATCCTTTTGATCTTGGTGTCAGTTGGGTTTCATATGTTCTTTTTTCTTTAGTTGTAAGTTTAGACTGTTTGGAATTGTTCTTTTTTCTTGAGGTATGTTTGTATTGCTATGTGCAATTTTGTGGCATCTGACATAGTTTGAACTGATGATTTTTGCTTTAATTTGTCTCCATATATTGCTTGATTTCTTGTTTGATTTGTTCATTGATCCATTGATTATTTAGAAGCATGTTGTTTAGGCTCCATATGTTTGTGGGTTTGTTTTCTCTATGTAATTGAATTCTAGTTTCATAATATTCTGATCTGAAAATATGCTTGATACAATTTCAATCTTTTTAACTTATTGAGGTCTTTTTGTGTCCCAATATGTGATCTATTCTGGAGAATGATTCATGTTCACTTGAGAAAAATGTGTATCCTGCTTCTACTAGGTTGAGCATTCTATATAGATCTGTTAAGTCCATCTTGTTTAATGTATCATTAAACGTCTATTTCCTTACTCATTTTCTATCTTGGTGATCTGTCCATTGATGTAAAGGGGTGCTAACATCTTCTAATATGGCTGTATTTCTACTTCCCCTTTTAGATCTGTTTGTACTTGATTTATATATTTAGGTGCTCCAATTTTGGGTGCATAGACATTTATAATTGCCCCATTCTCTTCTTGGACTGACCTTTTCATCATTATGTAATATCCTTATTTGTCTCTTGTTACTTTCTTTGCTTTGAAGTCTATTTTGTCTGGCATAAGTATTTCTATTCCTGCTGTTTCTCCCTTTTATTAACAAGAAATATCTTTTTGGATTCCTTCAGTCTGTGTATGTCTTTGGGTTTGAAATTAGTTTCTTGTAGGTGGCGTATAGATGGGTCTTGCTTCCTTATCCATTCTGCCACCTTATATCTTTTGATTGGTACATTTAGTCCATTTACATTTAAGGTAATTTTTGATAGATATGTACTTATTGTCATTTCAGTAATTGTTTTCTGTTTGTTTTTGGAGTTCCACTCTGTTCCTCTCTTCCTCTTTTTTACACTTCTTTTGTGATTTGATGGTTTATTGTTATGCTTCGATTCCATTTTTTAAAATTTTTGTGTATCTACTGTAGGCTTTGACTTTGTGGTTACCACAAGGTTCATAGATAGCTTGCTAAGTAAATAACATTCTATATAAAGTTGGTGGTTGCTCTATATTGAACACAACCTAAAGTACTACTTTTTTATTCTTCTTCCTTCTCCACACTTCATGTATTAGATGTCATTATCTGCATTTTATGTG
>JAVSCE010018060.1:0-74909 GCA_032199065.1 Smutsia gigantea | reverse complement strand
GTGAAGACAGAGCCTGGGACAGAGCAGAGCCTGGAACAGAGGCAGAGGTAGAGGCACAGACAGAGACAGGCTTGTTGCATCCAGACTTTCTGGAGGTGAACGTGATTCTAGCATTTGACCTGCCACCATTGGAATAAAGCTTGTTATAAACCTCCACCATTACATTGTCATATTTTGGTCTCAGCAAATCCAGAATGAACTTGCCCAGAGCTGGGAAACCCCTCTGGCCTGGAGCTACAGATGAACAGATATTTTGTGAACCATAATTTAAAGAAGCAAGAGTTATGTATGAAGCAAGACTGGATTTGGTACACAAATAAAATGTAGCTGAATGCTTATCTGTCTATATGTAACTCCTTGATTCAAAGAGTAATTGGTGTTTGTATTGTATCTCTTAATATTGGCTGACTAGAAGTTTCAGGAAGATGGCAGCGTGAGCAGGGCGGAGGAAATCTCCTCCCATAACCATACATATCTATGAAAATACAGAAATACAACTATTCCTAAAAGAGAGACCAGAGTATACAGGACAGCACACAGCCAGCCTCTGCACCAGAGTGGACTTGGCAACCCATGAGGCGGGTAAGATACAGAGCCGCAACCCGGCAGGACCCGAGCACTCCCCCACCCCAGCGCACTGGTGGAAGGAGAGGATTCAGAGCCAGGAGGGGGTGGAGGTGCAGGCCCGCGAAATAACCAGCCCTGGTGATCTGCAGTGGGAGCGCTGACACGCATAGCATGGTGTGTTGGATATAGGAGAGGCAGAAGGTGCAGGTTTTGAGCTGGGAACGTGCCCGGGTCCTTGCAGCAGGCTCCCTGGGACAAAATAAAAGTACGAGCTTTTTTGGTGGTCTTAAAGAGGCAAGGGCCCAGGATGGTCCCGCACACTCGGACCAGCAGGTGGGGAGTCCTGGAGAATTTCGGACCCCTTGGCTGGCGACTGGGAAAAAGTAGCCGCACTGAAGCTTCACATAGAGAGCAACAGCCTCCCATTCGTTCCCGCCCAGGCCAGAGCGACAAACCCCCCTGCGGAGCTGTGTGGACCTGGCTGCGGAATAGTGGAGCAACAGCGCCACCTACAGCATCCTTACAGAATCTACATCCAGTGGGCTTTTTTTTTTCGTTCTTTCCTTTTCTTTCTTTTATTTCTTTTCATTCTATTTTTTCTCTTTTGATTCTCTTCCTTTTTTTTTGATTGATTTTTTTTTTTAAGTCTTAAAGAGCCCAGCTGACATACGTGGCACCTACCAGCGATCACTTCTATTGCCATGAAAAGACAGAGGAATATGGTACAGACCAAGCCCACGCAGACCCAGACAACACCAGAGAGGGAGACTGAAGGGATGGAAATGCACAGTCTTCCTGAAAAAGAATTCAGAATAAAAGTCATAACCATGCTGATGGATCTACAGAGAAATGTGCAAGAGCTGAGGGAGGAAGTGAGAGAATTCAGGAAAGACAATGCAGAAATGAGACAAGCCATTGACGGGCTAAACAGCAGACTGGATGAGATGCAAGAGGCTGTTAATGGAATAGAAATCAGAGAACAGGAATACAGAGCAGCTGAGGCAGAGAGCGATAAAAGGATTTCTAGGAATGAAAGAATATTAAGAGAACTGTGTGAC
This sequence comes from Smutsia gigantea, assembly GCA_032199065.1. Classification (NCBI taxonomy): domain Eukaryota; kingdom Metazoa; phylum Chordata; class Mammalia; order Pholidota; family Manidae; genus Smutsia; species Smutsia gigantea. Next base: position 73,284 of record JAVSCE010018060.1, on the reverse strand, counting down.
CAATCCAAACGGAACAATATTCGCATTATAGAGTAACAGCGGAAGAAGAGAGAGAAAAAGGGATAGAAAGTATCTTTGAAGAAATAATTGCTGAAAACTTCCCCATGCTGGGGAAGGAAATAGTCTCGCAGTCCATGGAAGCCCACAGATCTCCCAACACAAGGGACCCAAGGAAGACAACACCAAGACACATAATAATTAAGATGGCAAAGATCAAAAATAAAGACAGGGTATTAAAGGCAGCTAGAGAGAGAAAAAAGATCACCTACAAAGGAAAACCCATCAGACTATCATCAGACTTCTCAACAGAAACCTTACAGGCCAGAAGAGAATGGCATGATATATTTAACGTTATGAAACAGAAGGGCCTCGAACCAAGAATATTGTATCCAGCAGGATTATCATTTAAATATGATGGAGGGATTAAACAATTTCCAGACAAACGAAAGTTGAGAGAGTTTGCCTCTCATAAACCACCACTACAGGATATCTTAAATGGACTGCTCTAGATGGAAGCACACCTAAGGCTAAAAAGATATCACCAGAGAAAATAAAATCATAGCAAAGAAAGCAGACCATCCAAATACTAACTAAAGGCAAAGAATAAAACACCTAGTATATAAAGAATGGAGGAGGAAGAATAAGAAGGGAGAGAAATAAAGAAACATCAGACTGTATTTACAATAACTTAACAAGAAAGTTAAGTTAGATTGTTAGATAGTAAAGAAGCAACCCTTGAACCTTTGGTAACCACGAATCTAAAGCCAGCAATGGCAATAAGTACTCATCTATTGATAATCACCCTAAATGTAAATGGACTGAATGCACCAATCAAAAGACACAGAATAAAGGAATGGATAAAAAAGCAAGACCCATCTATATGCTGACCACAAGAAACTCATCTCAAACCCAAAGATATACACAGACTAAAAGTGAAGGGATGGAAAAGATATTTCATGCAAACAACGAGAAAAAGGCAGGTGTTGCAGTAGTTGTATCAGACAAAATAGACTTCAAGACGAAGAAAGTAGCAAGGGATAAAGAAGGACATTACATAATGATAAAAGAGCCAATCCAACAAGGAGATATAACCATTATAAATATATATGCACTCAATATGGGAGCGCCGGCATATGTGAAACAAATACTAACACAATTAAAGGAGGAAATAGAAAGCAATGCATTCATTTTAGGTGACTTCAACACACCACTCACTCCAAAGGACAGATCAACCAGACAGAAAATAAGTGAAGACACAGAGGCACTGAACAACACACTAGAACAGATGGACCTAACAGATATCTACAGAACTCTGCACCCAAAAGCAACAGGATACACATTCTTCTCAAGTGCACATGGAATATTTTCCAGAATAGACCACATACTAGGCCACAAAAAGAACCTCAGTAAAGTCAAAAACACTGAAATTCTACCAACCAACTTCTCAGATCACAAAGATATAAAACTAGAAATAAATTTTAGAAGGAAAACAAGAAGGCTCACAAATACATGGAGACTTAACAACATTCTCCTAATTAATCAATGGGTTAATGACCAAATCAAAACGGAAATCAAAGAATATATGGAGACTAATGACAGCAACAACACAAAGCCACAAATTCTGTGGGTTGCAGCAAAGGCAGTTCTAAGAGGAAAGTATATTGCAATCCAGGCCTATTTAAAGAAGGAAGAACAATCCCAAATGAATAGTCTAAAGACACAATTACTGAAATTGGAAAAAGAAGAACAAATGAGACCCAAAGTCACCAGAAGGAGGGACATAATAAAGATCAGAGAAGAAACAAATAAAATTGAGAAGAATAAAACAGTAGAAAAAATCAATGAAACCAAGAGTTGGTTCTTTGAAAAAATAAACAAAATAGATAAACTCCTAGCCAGACTCATTAAGAGAAAAAGAGAATCTACACACATAAACAGAATCAGAAATGAGAAAGGAAAAATAATGATGGACCCCACAGGTATACAAAGAATTGTAAGAGAATATTATGAGAATCTATATGCTAACAAGCTGGAAAACATAGAAGAAATGGACAACTTCGTAGAAAAATACAACGTTCCAAGACTGACCAAGCAAGAAACAGAAAAACTAAACAGACCAATCACCAGCAACAAAATTGAATCGGTAATCAAAAAACTACTAAAGTACAAAACCCCCGGACCAGATGGATTCACTTCTGAATTCTACCAGACATATACAGAAGAAATAACACCCATTCTCCTTAAAGTTTTCCAAAAAATAGAAGAGGAGGGAATACTTCCAAACCCATTCTATGAAGCCAGCATGTCTCTAATAACAAAACCTGGCAAAGATCTCACCAAAAAAGAAAATTACAGACCAATATCCCTGATGAACGTGGATGCAAAAATACTCAACAAAATAGTAGCAAACCGAATTCAAAAATACATCAAGAGGATCATACACCATGATCAAGTGGAATTCATCCCAGGGATGCAAGGATGGTACAACATTCGAAAATCCATCAACATCATCCACCACATCAACAAAAAGAACAAAAAGCACATGATCATCTCCATAGATGCTAAAAAAGCATTTGACAAAATTCAACACCCACTCATGATAAAAACTCTCAACAAAATGGGTATAGATGGCAAGTACCTCAACATCATAAAGGCTATATATGAGAAACCCACAGCTAACATCGTACTTAACAGTGAGAAGCTGAAAGTTTTTCATCTAAGATCGGGAACAAGACAGGGATGCCCACTCTCTCCACTGTTATTCAACATAGTACTGGAGGTCCTAGCCATGGCAATCAGACAAAACAAAGAAATACAAGGCATCCAGATTGGTAAAGAAGAAGTCAAAATGTCACTGTTTACAGATGACATGATACTGTACATAAAAATCCCTGAAGACTCCACTCCAAAACTACTAGAACTAATATCTGAATTCAGCAAAGTTGCAGGATACAAAATGAACACACAGAAATCTGTTGCTTTCCTATACACTAACAATGAACTAACAGAAAGAGAAATCAGAAAAGCAATTCCATTCACAATTGCATCAAAAAAGAATAAAATACCTAGGAATAAACCTAATGAAGGAAGTGAAAGATGTATACTCTGAAAACTACAAGACACTCCTAAGAGAAATTAAAGAGGACACTAACAAATGGAAATGCATCCCATGGTCTTGGCTAGGAAGAATAAATATTGTCAAAATGGCTATACTACCTAAAGCAATCTACAGATTCAACGCAATCCCTATCAAACTACCAACAGCTTTCTTCAATGAACTGGAACAAATAATTATAAAATTCATATGGAACTACAAAAGACCCCGAATAGCCAAAGCAATCCTGAGAAGGAGGAATAAACAGGGGGAATTACACTCCCTGACTTCAAGCTCTACTACAAAGCCACAGTAATCAAGACAATTTGGTATTGGCACAAAAACAGACCCACAGACCAGTGGAACAGAATAGAAAATCCAAACATTAACTCAAACATATGCAGTCAATTAATATTTGATAAAGGAGCCTTGGATATACAATGGGGAGATGACAGCCTCTTCAACAGCTGGTGTTGGCAAAACTGGACAGCTACATGTAAGAGAATGAAACTGGACTACTGTCTAGCCCCATACACAAAGGTAAACTCAAGGTGGATCAAAGACCTGAATGTGAGTCATGAAACCATAAAACTCTTAGAACAAAACATAGGCAAAAATCTCTTGGACATAAACATGAGCAACTTCTTCATGATCATATCTCCCCGGGAAGGGAAACAAAAGCAAAAATGAACAAGTGGGACTATATCAAGCTGAAAAGCTCCTGTACAGCAAAGGACAGCATCAGTAGAACAAAAAGACATCCTACAGTATGGGAGAATATATTCATAAATGACGTATCCGATAAGGGGTTGACATCCAAAATATGCGAAGAACTCACGCACCTCAACAAACGTAAAGTAAATAATCCACTTAAGAAATGGGCAGAGTACATGAATAGACACTTCTCCAAAGAAGAAACTCAGATGGCTAACAGGCACATGAAAAGATGCTCCACATCACTAATCATCAGAGAAATGCAGATTAAAACCACAATGAGATATCACCTCACACCAGTGAGGATGGCCAACATCCAATACACGAACAACAACAAATGTTGGTGAGAATGTGGAGAAAAGGGAACCCTCCTACACTGCTGGTGGGACTCCAAATTAGTTCAACCATTGTGGAAAGCAGTATGGAGGTTCCTCAAAAAACTCAAAATAGAAATACCATTTGACCCAGGATTTCCACTCCTAGGAATTTACGCTAAGAATGCAGCAGGGCAGTTTGATGCACCCCTATGTGTATCCCAGCACTATTTAGAATAGTCAAGAAATGGAAGTAACCTAAGTGTCCATCAGTAGATGAATGGATAAAGAAGAGGTGGTACATATACACAATGGAATATTATACAGCCATAAGAAGAAAACAAATCCTACCATTTGCAACAACATGGATGGAGCTAGACAGTATTATGTTCAGTGAAATAAGCCAAGCTGAAAAAGAGAAGGATCAAATAATTTCACTCATATGTGGAGTATAAGAACAAAGAAAAAAAAACTGAAGGAACAAAACAGCAGCAGACTCACAGAACCCAAGAACGGACTAATAATTACCAAAGGGAAAGGAACTGAGGAAGATGTGTGGGAATGGAGGGACAAGGAGGAAAAAGGGGCATTATGATTAGCAGATGTAATGTTGGGGGGGCACGGGGAGGGCTGTACAACTCAGAGAAGACAAGTAGTGGTTCTATAGCATCTCACTACACTGATGGACAGTGACTGTAATGGGGTTGGTGTGGGGGATGTGATGAAGGGGGTAGTTTAATAATCATAATATTGCACATGTAATTGTAGATTAATGATACCAAAATAAAGTATCAAAAAAAAATTTCCAAGCAGAAAAAAAAAATACTGGCTGACTATTGATGGTAATAGCAAATGTAAAATGTTGGCCCTTGGGCCTGACTTTTCATTATCTTATGAAATATCAAATCCAGATATTGTGGAACCTGTAGCTTATGCAATTTTGGGATCCCTCTTGAAGAAAAATAATATGAAATTATAAATGCAAAATCTGGACCTAAACTTAATGTTTGTCTCTTGTTTTCATATTCATTATCTAAATATTCTTAGATACTGTGATTCTTTTCCTGAGTTTCATGATTTTGGCCATCAGAGGTTTTAATTTTTAATTAAAATTAAATAAAGGAATTTATGACATTTTGAAATTTCTGTATGCCTACAGAAAGACACTAATAATATAATATTGGGCGTATTTTAAAATAAAATCACTTCCACATGCTACAACGGAGAATGAGGAAATATTTTTCAAAACTGAATGCAACCAAAGAATCCAGTTACTTCTACCTCCAATGTTGGAATATTTAGTTTTCTGGCATATGAACTTCATATTGTCTTCTGTAATCCTGAAAATACTCAACAGTAAAAAGGTTCTTCATAATTTCTGAGTCTACATTTCATCTTAGAATACAAAACTATTTGGGAAAAAAAGACACTAAAATAGCACTTAGTGCTGTTCCCAGTATTATATTATTTTGAGTTTAGATTTTTAATTTTGTAGAAGTAAAATTAAGAAAGTTTCTGGGTGAGAAATAGTCTATGGTTTAAGCTCTCACTCATCTGTATAAAAATATCTTCACTCTTATTCAATAATCAATATTATTAAAATTTTTAATAAGTAAAAAGCATGCTTTTATATTTAAATGTACAGTTCCAATCAAATTTCTACCTAAAACTGTATGAGAGGCATATATGTAAATGTTCATTTTAATGAGCCAAAGATGCTAAATTTTTGAGCAACACTCTCTAAATTTCTTATGACCCCTGAGAGATTAAAAGCCTCTCAGATGAAGATGGGATTAAAGGTTTTAAAGTGGCTCATGGAGGAGCTGTGTTCAATAGGGTGCATCCATAGTGGATGAAGACATTCTTATCTAGGAGAGTCCCTCTTTTGGGGAGATGAAATCTCATAGGGGAAAGGCAATAATAAGTGTTAGATGCAGGGAAGTTAGGTAGTAGAAGTGAAAGTGCACAGAGAAAAAGATAAACTATGACAGAGACAGCAGAGACACTACAGAACAGAGTAACAAACTTGTTTCTGAGAAATGACAAGCTTACTGGGGCAGAGCTGTGGCAAGTTTATTGCAGTGCCTGAGGTATACTGAGCTGTGCTGAGTGGTGCTTCTGCTCCTGGGGAGCCCGGAGCAGGACTGCTTGTTGTCTTCTTGGCTTGCTAATGTGGCCTCTTTTCCTACTTACTACTGTGACTGTTAAATTTGCATTTGTTAAGTAGATCCCCAGGGTGTGGGTGGGTTAAACAAACAACCACAAGGGAATTAAAATAAAGAAGTTTATTACTCACAAGTCCTGGGCAAGGTGCAGGACAAGCTTCCATGAGGGGCCATACAAGTGGGTCCAGGCAGCTTGCAGGTGGAGAGTGCAGTAAGACCTGGGGCACATGCTTTTGCTACAGTCCTAGGTGAAGTGCTTTGGGGTTCCCAGGCTAAGCTCTGATTGGTCAAATGAAACCAAAAAAAGTTGGGTTTTAGAAAGCTTTCCAAGGGTCTTATCTAAGGGTGCATAGGAGGAAGGCCCTGGGAGGTGGTGAGAATGCTTATCACAAAGGCCATTGGGGCAGTCACATAAGGAAATTACATTTGCTTGTGACTCTGTGGGCTTTTATCTGGGGCATGCACTGGAGAGTGGGGTGGCTAGTGTCAGAGTTCCAGGCCCTTCCAGGACCCTTGGCCATACAAATGGAAGCTGAGGCAGCAGTATTATGGAATAGTTTAGCTAAATTGCCAGATTTATTCTTTTCCATTTCAATATTCTCATAACTTAAGGGTGACTGCACATGCATTAGGTAGAGCTTATTTAATGCAGAATAACTAATGATTAAAACAGTTCTCTTAAAGTCATTTTGTGATGAATCATGACGTATTTGTAAGCTTTATTTTCTTTCTGGTTTTTACCTTCCTCATTCAGTTCAGAATTTTGCTTTCATTCAGTCAAATTAGTTGTTATCCCAGTGAGTTAAGGAAGTGCTAAATTTATTTAAAATTAAAGATTTAAGTTTAAACTGAAGGATAATGAACCTGAATCTAAAGGAGCACTTGTGTATAACAATGCTATGAATTAGCTGATGTTAAATTAATTGCATCCATATGTAAAATGGCCAAGGGCAGAAGAAGGACAACTTTAAAACATCATGAGATAATAAAACATTGCCATTTTTAACAATAAGTGTATGTATTATGTCCAGTTAGATATGGAAGGTATTTTAGAGAAAGCAAGTTGCAATTATCAAAATGTGTCTTTGATAAGGACATGAAAACTAAAGGCAATTATTAAAAACTACATACTCCCATCATCTTTCCCTTTGTGAACTCAGATTGGAGATAATCCACAGACACATTACAATGTAAACAATATATGAAAAGTCCCATTCCAGAGTAATTTGAGTTTCAGAGGAGAAATGTTTTCTTTTTTCCCAAAAAAGATTGCCAAAAATACTTTAAGCACAATGAAGTGACCCACTAACTTTGATGCTCTCCACAGATTGGGTTGTTTTGGAAAGAAATAAAATGCTGTCTTCTCATGGAAGCCAGAAGTCATCATTTCTTACAAATGTTCACATAGTCACCTCCTGGCCTTTTCATCAGAAAAAGACAGTTAGGGAAACCCCTGCCCTACACAAAAAGACGATCAGAGACTGATGGATCAGTATACAGAAACAGCTCTGGATAACATGGAGTGTTTTGTTGGGGGGCTTTATTTCATATGAAATATAAGCAGCATGCAATCATCAAGCAAAGCATGTGTTCACCAAAGACATGGGATAAAATGTCATGGGTTCATAAGAATTTAAGAGCCATCTCTAGGAAGAGGAGAAGGGAACTCACATTTATGGTTACTTGCTATGTAGCAGGCTCTTTATATTTAATATAAAGATAAATGAAATATAATATAAACTTATATTTAACATATAAGTCCTCCATTTTTTCATATGATGAGAAATGACAACTTTGGCTTAATTGCCTTATTCAAATCTTGTCTTCACAAAGCATGAAAGGTATCACCTTTGCTTGCTGGGAACCCCCAAGGATTTTGATCATAACCATTTACTTGCTCATCTCCTCCGCTAAACTGTTACCTTTTATGGTCAGAAAATGACTTATTTTCACTGTGGTATTCAAGAGTTTTACAAATGACACAAGCTATTAATTTAGTAATTGTAGGTTGAATGACTGAACAAATAGGAAAGCAGTCAAGGTGCCTCAGGACTGGACTGCCTGAGGTGCTTATGGCATGTTATTGACCTATGAAATTATCCATACAGTGATTCCTCCTCCAGCAGGATTATTTGGATCTACTGTTAGTGAAAGCCAGATACTCTACTAAATATACTTCATCACTGCAATAACCTGTGAGATGGTTATTATTATCCCTCTTTTGTAGGCAATGAAACTTAAGTACAGAGGGTAAAGAAATTTTCCAAACTCAATCCCTAGTAAGTGGTTGAGCTGAGATCCAACACCCAGATCTGTCTGACTCCAAAGTCTTTGCACACTCCTTTCCTATACTAAATTACCAGGAAGCCTTCCATTTTATTCTCTGGCTTCTTGAGATTTTGACTCACAGAACCTCTCCAGGAATTGTTTCCAAATTGGAGGTTGGGTGTTGGGGTATGGGCAGTATTATTTCTGTTCTATGTAAGGATAAACTCCATTAAAGTCTTTGGGAACCAGTAACTCCTGAAAGGGAAAGAGTGGATTGATGAAAGGAAGAGAGGGGATGTGAACTCAACAGTCCAAGAAGGTTTATTGCTAAACCTGAGAGGGACCCCTTTGTCCTGGCCAGCAGGACAAAGGAAAAGGGACCTCTCACAGGTCAAGAGGTTTTTTATGGCCAGGGATTTTGGGGGCTTTTTGAGGGGAGTGTTCAGGGGAAAGGTGGGCTTGTGGCTTGCTGATGTGTCCTCTGGCGAATGCTTGTAAGCCTAGGTAAGACGTCTTCTAGGTCTCTCTGAGATGGTGGGTGGGCTTATTCAAAAGGTGGTACTCCTTGTCCAGACTGTATTATTCTTGGCTCTTAAGGAGTATAGGAAGATGGGTTTCCATTCTTTTCTTGGCTATTTCCTGCTGAGAGGGGGCGATGAAGGGGGTTTTCTGATATTTTGAAGCAGGAAGACTGGAGGTGTTCTTGAGTAGTTGCCTGGGACATGTCTGCCATTCGGTCCTATAAAGATCTTTGAATAGGTTACTTAAGCGGGGAAGGAAGAAGAGGGTGATAAAGATGAATGGGGCTAGGAGAGGGAGAAGGTAACTGAGGGTTGTGGAAGCTGAGAGTGTAAGACTTTGACTTGCCCCAGGGAGAGAAGGGTTAGAGCCCAGTGGCTGTGAAGGTCTGAGAGGTTGTGTGAGTTGCATACTTATAGGGGCTGGTGGAGGGCAAATTTTTGGGCTTCGGGGATAAGGAGTGCAGCGGATGCTAGGACCTGTAAGTAGAGAGGCCAGCCTTTTATCACAAGGTCAAGTTGCTTGGACAAATAGTCAACAGGCTGTAGGGAGTCCCCAGCTGACTGCGCAAGTAGTCCTCATGCGTGTCCCTTTTTGCTGGTCAAGAATAGAAAGAAAGAGGGGGTAGTTTAATAACCGTAATATTGTGCTGTAATTGTAGATTAATGATACCAAAATAAATTATAAAAAAAAAAAGAATAGAAAGTTTGTTAGGGTTAGGTAGAGTCAAAGCAGGTGCCTTGAGTTGTGCTCACTTAAGGGCCCGGAAAGAAGTAGGAATTAAGTCTGTCTCTGGCACCCTTTCTTGGGGATCCCCATGGGAGGCCTCATAAAGGGGCTTTGCAATGAGTGATAAATTTGGGATCCAGAGTCTAAAATAGCTAAGAAACCTTGGGAAGAAAAGATTTCACTTTGTGGTGGGGAAATGGAGATTATTGATAGCTTATTTTTGGAAGGTGGGTCTGCAGCGATTATTAGGGGTGAGGTCAAGACCAAGGTAAATGACCTTTTGCTGTACTAGTTGACCTTTGTGTTGATACATGGTGTCCCTTTCCCCCAGGAATGTAAGGAGGGAGACAGTGTGGGATATAGAGTCATTTTTTGAGGGCTGCAAAGCAAGAGGTCGTCAAACATACTGGAGCAGGCAGCTGAGGGCAAGGATGAGAGATTGGAGGTTCTTCTGTAGTGCTTGGCCAAAGAAGTGGGGACATATCAGTTAAGACTGCCTGCCTTGCCTTAAGATAGGCTGTTGGGCTATTGTCTGACTACCAGAGAATATGCTAGGAATCTTACCTCTCAACTCTCTGCTTTGTAAAATGGAGTCCTAGCCTTAAGATGGAGTCCCTCCTGTTCTTACTATAATATTTATATCTTAGCATTTTTCATCATAGGAAAAGTTAATCATGATGCTTGTCTCATGTCTCTGCACCACATCATTCACCCCTCAAGGAATGTGGACCCTTGAAATCTTTCTAGGAAAAGTGGATGTCGGCACTCTTCTGTAACTGCTTCCTGCTGAGGAGGGGCGTTGTCCCTCCCTGTGGGTCCAGCAGTTCCTTGCTGTCTGTCAGGGAGAGGAGGGGTCATGGAGCCATTTCAGCAGAGGCAGACATGGACAAGGGCACATAAAAGGAGGATGCAGCTAAGTCGCAGGGCTGCTGATCTGCATCTTCATCAACGTGAGGGTGGACTGAAATCCTCTTCTGAGCAACATCTGGAGTTGGATTTTTTGTTCTGGAGGAAACAAACTTGACAAGGAGATTAAGAATGAATGGTTGAATATGAGAACTAGAAATAGTAAAACTCTAATTAAAATGATGGGAGAAAACAAACATTTGGAGAGTCATAGCCAGATATTTTGAGGAAACTAGAATCCAGGATCTTGTTTATTTTACAATGAACAGCATTAGTATCTAATGGTGATAAGGCTGTAGTATTAAAACACAATTCTTTTTCTCTCTAAAATTACCCTCATTTTTATTAATATAAAATAAGTTAAGCTTTAAAACAGTTGGTCTGATTATTTACATAAGTGCAGCAAGAACGGCCATTGATGGCACAGGCTCTTTTAAATGTGCTTTGCTGGAACTTTTTATAAGGAATTTCAGATTGAGCTTTTAAAGGCCTCTTGAGGCCAGAAAGCCAAGCCAGAATTGCCATCAGGTTTTGCCTGCAGTACCTGTATATTTGGGTGAATTCCTCTCTTCTTAAGGTCCCCAAGATATTCTGAGGTTCCTGCACCTGCCAGGAAGTGACCTTCCTTACTCACTTGGTAAGGCTGCTGGGAACCCTGTAAGCAAGGTACCAGGCCAGTTCCTCCAAGGGGCTTTGGTGGTTCCATAAAGTCAATCTTAGTTCCTTAAAGCTGTCTGTTCATATCTGAGTCTATGCGCATGTCTAAATATAACATTCAAGTCAAAGGCTTGGTAATATAACCAGTGTTTTCAATTGGTACTGTCACAAGGAGAGCAGATTCTTCTTGAACTTATGAAAATAAAATCATTGCTATAAAATAGGAAAATAGTCACTGAGAAAACTAAATTTTGGAGGAAACAGGTAGAGAGGAAGATAAATGTTTCAACTCTGCTTTAAAGGTATAATTTACTAAACTGCTGTAAGCTAGTTTATGAGAAAAAGGTTAAAACAGATGCTTCTTTTTCTGCTTAAGAGATTAGTGACATTTGCGTAAAAATTAAAATCATCTTCCTCAGTTTACTTAATTTTATGTAACTAATTTTTTGCTCTGCTTGAATCTAGTTCTTAACTCATTCAGGAGTAAAACAGTAACTATAAATGACAAAAGACAGAAGTGGGAATGGTTAAAGGTCTGATGAGAGCTTGCTATAAGACAGTTGATATAAGGATGTTTGGGTATTTCTGTAACATATCAAAACTTAGCTTTTAGCTCTTTTAATATTAAGATCTCATTTTCTTAAGTACTTAGACAACTCATTGAGCCCTTAAGCATGAGAAATCATTTTGATATGATGATTAGAAAAACCCTTCATTGTTTTTCATTATTAAGAGCAGACTAATAGTTCAAGAAAACTTTGTCCTTTCAACAAACAGAAAACAAAATTTTAATTTTGTTGTGTACTTCATATCAAGACTCATTTGCCTTAATCTCTTTAATTTGACCATATCAAATTCTTCCACAAACTTTTCTACAACCTTCTTTTTACATCAGAGTTCTCTCTTTAAATTAACAGCTGTACTTTAGAAAAAAGTTACCTTCTTTTACCCTCAATAAAATGAATATCCATTCCTTACACCTTCTCTTATCAAAACACATCTTTTCTATCATGCAGAGATGTTTTCTTAATTATTTCAAGTAGTTTTAATTATAACTTAAACCATTAGGAACTTTAATTTTTAGTGAACTATTAATTTTAAGTAAGCTATTGTAAACTGTTACACTAACATTCTTTAGATTGGCAAACTTATGAACATATTTCATAATTTCTAGAAACATGCTTAAGCACAAAATATGTTTACTAATAAACTCAAATCTGTTTTTAGCCTTTCCACAAGGAAGCCAAAAGTGGATTTGTAATTAATGTTTCATTATTTTTTCTTATTTGGGAGTGACTTAATTTGTTAATTTGACTTATTAATTTAGCAAAACTTTAAGGTTTCAGGTTACCACAAAGTTCTCAAGCTTTTTTTAGGTATACATACTGTAACACACAATTATTATTAAGAAGTTTACTTACTACACTTATTGAGTTCACTTATTCTTAAGAACTATGCTAGATCACAAACAAAATCTTCACCAAACATTAGACAAAGTCAAGCCTCTCTTTAAGCATTTTTTTGAAATATTTAACAGATAACAGCAACTTAAATAACTTTAGGTAAACTTAGGCAGCTGATAACTGTTTGGACATGTCTGTTTTAGTTAAACATAAACTAGCATCAATGCTGAGTATCTTCTATCAGAATTTCTGAAAGTTTTGGAATGCCCAATTTTTTACAAGCACTTCTCTTTAAATCAATTAATTTTTAGCAGTACCAACCAGAAGTAGAAAAATATCTTCCATATGCACATTTAGACATACAAACAGAGACATGACCACAGTTATTCTAGGCTGTAACTCCCATGAACACTGGCAGCAGTTGGGTAGGACCCAGCTTGCAAATGGAGGTTTAACTCACATTTCTCTCCAGCCACATTTGGGTGCAAATGAAGTGTAACCCACATTTCTTTGGTCATAGGGTCTCCAGTCTGATGGTTATTAAGGCAAATTCACAGGACACAAAACAAGCTTAGATTTAAGGCTATGCACTTAGAAACTGCAGGAGACCTGAGAGAGAGAGGTGTGCACTTGAAAGGTTGGGGTTCCCCTTTTAAGGATTTTTCAGGAATGTGACAAAGGGCTAGGGATGTAGACTTAAGAGGTCTTAAAATGTTTATATTTGATGAGATGTTAAGTTTCTTATTAGTCCTCTGGGTAATTCTGCAAAATTAATATAAGAAATTTACTGCTCTGGTCCCCTCCCAGGATAGCAGCTTCCCCCTGGGAGCATATCAATCAAGAGTGCCTGCCCTGCCCCCATGAGGTGGAGGATATCTCTTCCCAGAAGGCACGAGGGCAATGGGGGATTACCAGAAAGGAGTGAGTCAAAGTAATATGGACCAAGGAACAATATAAATGATGGGTTTGGGCTGGAGTTTCTATTAAGTCTTTCATTCCAACAACGGAGATAGAGGAAGGGAGCAAAGGTCCCAAGTATTCAGTAAGCACAGAGAGGCTGCCTCTTGTGTAGACCAGGAAAGAAACCTGATTTCCTGCCACCACCATTGTTACCGAAGGATCCGCTGGTGTCGTTGTAGAGGGGGCCTTGGGATCCAGGCCCTGTCATTTGGAAGCTGAAGACAAGGCCATGAGGGCTGCCAGGTCCTCTCTAGATGTGTCTGGTTGCCTGGAGGGAAGAGAACTCAAGGGAGGGGCTGATTTCCCTAGAGGGCAATCCACTTCTAGAGACCCCACTGTGCGCAGCTTGGACTCGGCTTTGTGGGAGGCCTGGGATCAGGGCAAGCTCTTGCCCCGGGGCCCTGACTGCCACAGTGGAAACAGTTGCTAGGAGGGTTTGGGGTAGAGTCTTTTGCAGGCTTGTCCGCAGGAGGTCGAACTAGGGAGGCCAGAATCTGATATTTGGCTTTAGCCTGTTTTTCTTTCTGAGTTTTTTGTTCCTTATTCCGGTTGTTGAAAACTTTAAAGGCAAGGTCTACAAGCTCTTTTTTGGGTGTTTGGAGTCCATTTTCTAATTTTTGGAGCTTTTTATGAATATCTGGATAAGATTGGGAAATGAAGTGGAGGTGTAGGAGAATAAGACCCTCAGGGGAGTTAGGGCTGTTGTTTGTGTACCTCTGAAAGGTGGTTCATAAAGAGGGCTGGGTTTTCATTTGCCCCCTGGGTAATTTCCCTGAGGCACTTGTAGTTGACCTGTTTATTTTTATTTCTTTCCATCCCTTCAAGGAGGCAAGTGATCATGTGATCATGACTTGCCCTACCAGGGTCACTGAGCTTGGTATGTCCACTTGGGGTTTTGGGGCTCAGCCCTGGGGACCGCTTGAGCTGCTGTAGCATGATTGTCAGGGTGCTGGCAGTGCAGCTCATCAGCATGATTTTCGGCTACCTGCCCATACATTCCCTCTCATCATCTGCAAGGGTGATGGAGAGGATGAGGTAAATGTCCCCCAAGTGAGGTCATACACTTGAGTGACACAGAGAAACTCTTTCCTCATCTTTTGTTCAATGTGCTCTAGATCATTAACTGAAAAAGAGACATGAACACAAACAGGCCTTTCAGTGCCTGCTACCTCACAGAGGGGTAGGATAGGGTGAGAAGCGGCCTGGGAGGTATTGTGTGGGAAGCGAGAGTGCAGAGCACGTTTGGGGTGGAGAAAAGGGCAGGTTTGGAGAGGGGGTTGGGTTAGAAGAGACAGATATCAGAAAGGAGGATGGAAAGGGTGCTGGGGGGGGAGCCAGTGGTGGGGAGGCATTTGAACTTTGCTGAGGCTGTTGGGGAAGAGGACGATAAGGTGAAGGGTCATCAGCCAGGAAAGGGCCAAGCTAGTCAACAGAGGAGGCAAAAGAGGGTTAAAGGCGCCATGTTGTAAGAAAGGAGAGGGAAGAACAAAGGGAGGGTAAAGAAGGCTTGGACTTACGGAACCTCCGACCACTTGCCAGTCCTCTGGAGGAAGTTATTAAGATCTTGGAGAATTTGGAAATTGAAATTGCCCTCAGCTGGCCAGTGTGACCCATTGTAGTTTATATTGGGCCACACAGAAGTGCAGTGAAAGACCAATTTTTTGGTTTAATGTCTCTTTTTAATCCCAGTTGGGAAAGATTACATAGGAGACAGCTGAGGGAGGTGTCTCCCGATATTTTTGAGGGAGGATTGCCCATTGTGGGAGGGTAAGAAAGGGTGGCCAGGGTTTGGAACAGGCTGCCAGATGTCTCCCTGCAATGGGTTTCCCAACCGGAGTCTGTAGGTTCCCGGAGGCAGACGAGATTTTCCTGCACACTGAAAGAAAGGGTCCCCCCAGTCAGAGTGCAGGAGGTCCCCTAATGGAGTTCTCAACTGGCAAACAGGGAGGAGGGGAAAGGATGAAAGGAAAAGGGGACTGGACCAACTTTCTCTTGGCACCAAGAAAAAGCCAATGAAAGTCCAAAATCTCACCCTCCTGGGAATTGCAGCTGGTGGTGGATGTGCAGATTGAGGTCTGGCAAGATGGTCCCTGGAATGGAGTTCACGAGGGTGTGTTGGGTGAGGGAGGAAAGGGAAACGGCCAGACACAGCAGGCTCTCAGGATCTAGGTGTTAGGCCAGGACAAGCTGTTGCTGCCCACTGCTTCCTAGGCTGCAAGAGTTCCTGCTCTCAGCTCCTGCTCCCGGGTTTCGGCACCAGAGGAAAGGAGAAGGAGGGGATTGATGAAACGAAAAGGGGGGACGCAAACTCAACAGTCCAAGCAGATTTATTGCTCAACCTGACGGGGACCCCTGTGTCCTGGCCAGCAAAACAAAGGAAAGGGGCCTCTAACAGGTCAAGAGGCTTTTTATGGCCAGTGTTTTCCATGGGCTCTTTGATGGGAGGGGTCAGGGGAAAGGTGGGCTTGTGGCTTGCTGACGTGTCCTCTAGAGAATGCTTGTAGCCTAGGGTCAATGCAACCTAGGTCTCTCTGAGATTGCAGGTGGGTTTATTCAAAAGGCCGTACTCAGCTCCGGATTCTATCAACTCCTTTCTCAGTTGTTTAGTTAATATCAGCCTTTGACCGAGCCACAAGTTCTTTCTGGCATTCTCTGTTGAATTTTCCTTTGCCAAAAGAGGTTACTTCAGAAATCACACTTTCAGATTCAGAATTTGTTATTCAGATTGTATTGCTTTTGCCACCTCCCTCAGATCCAAATGCCCAAAATATCATTGGCTCCTCTCTACCTTCGTTCTTTGAGTTAGTGTACCTAAAACTGGCATTTCCAAATTGAATTCTCCTCATCCATGGCTAACTTCAAGCACCTGTGTTCCTTAGGCAGCCTTCTATCCACCATTACAGTCTCAGGAGCGTGAGAAGGAATATGCAGGATGGTTGTCTAAGTTCTAACAGTGCTAGCAGCCTCTTGTTTTTATTTCCCCAGTCATATAGGAGCTACTTCCTATATTTGCCACCTCTGTGATGTCTTTGTGTTCTGTTTTTGCCAATCCAGCTCTTCCATACCGGCTAAAGAATTCTACATACAAAATTCTCTCTGTTGAAATAACGGGTGGATTTTGCCTCATGACTGGTTACTGATTGATACATGGATTCAGCAGCAGGTGATTATGGACTTTTCTCTTTTTAATCTAGAGCAGAACCATCATAATTATTTCAAGCAGTGAAGCTTTGTCTCTAGCCCTAAATTTTATTTCTTCTGGCGTTCAGCACCGACTGACTGACATGTGTCAGGGGTCTACTCGTGGATCAGTCAGCTTTGGTAAATGGGAAAGGGCCAGGAATTTAAAACATGTTTCACTGGGAGCTGGCCTCAGAGAAACAGGAATTATGAAACAGGTGTCTACTATATAGTTTTGACTTTGGGTAATGAAATACCGTAAAGGATTCCAAATCCTTCTGAATCACAGAAGGAAGATAACAGTATTCCATGCAGATTTAATATTAATTCTTTTATACCATATTCTACTAATCATATATATATATATATATATATATATATAAGAGCACAATTTAACTTGCCATTAATAAGGAATAGGAAAGAGAAAGAAAGAGAGAAGGGAATTGAAAGAGACAGACACAGAGAGAGAAAGAATATGAAGAACAAATTAGTTAAGAGTAATTTGGTTTTTATGTTCTGGTTTATATATATTCAGGAAGAAGCCATTAGTAACTCATGGATCTTATCCCCACCTGCCAAAAAATAATCTCTGCAATGCTCACACCCAGAAATGTAGTCACACTGCAACCTAGTACGTTCAGTGGAGGAAATATTTATAGGACATCTTGGAATTTATTAGTCCAAAATTATAGAAATTGAGAGCTAGAACTTATGGATTAGTCTAATTTCTTCATTTGGAAAATAGAGAAACTGAATTTTAAAGAAGTTAAGTAGCTTGTCTAAGGCCACACATTTGCTGGTGGACGATTAGAGGTTACACAGACTCTTATCAAGGTAAGTTCAACATTTCATATTCATTTTGTTCTGTGCTGTATCTATAGATTATCTGTTCATTTAAAAACATCAGTATTCTCAAACATACATAAAAGCACAGAGACTAGCATAATGAACCCTTATGTGCCCATCACCCAGCTTCAATAATGCATGCTTACCATAATGTATTCATAAACAAATCCATCATCTGTCTTGTTTTGAGTGAGCTTTGGTGGTTTGTATATTTTTAAAAAATGTGTCCATTTCATCTCTTATTATTCTTTGCATAGATGGAAGATCTGTAGTGATATATACTACTCTCCTTCCTGATATTGGTAGAATGTGAGTTATTTTGTTTCTTTTATTTCTCTGGCTAGAGATTTATCTATTTCTATTTATTTTTTCAAAGTGTGAGCCCTGGTAAGAATTTAGTAATGTATATAATTGTCAAAACCCTATATTGTCCACCTGAAACCAATATAAGATTATGTATTTAAAAATTTTTTTTAAGAAAACAACAAAAAAAGTGTAAGTCTTCCAATTTTGTTCCTCTTTTTGCAATATTATTTGGGCTATTATTGGTCCCATACATTTCCATATAAAATTTAGGCTCAACATATCCAATTTTGCAAAAAAAAAGGCAGCTGGGTGAACACAACTGATTTCTGTATGGTGCTTTTGTATCCTGTAACTTTCCTGAATTTGTTGGTAGTTCTAACAGTTTTTGGTGGAGTCTTTAGGATTTTCCAAATATAAGATGATATCATCTGCAAACAAAGACAATTTTATTTCTTGCCTTCTGATTTGGATGCCTTTTATTTCTTTTTCCTGCCTGATTGCTTTGGCTAGGACTTCCAGTACTTTGTTGAATAAGTGTAGTGAAAATGACATCCTTGTCTTGTGTCTGATCTTGGAGGAAAATCTTTCAACCTTTTACCATTGAGTATGTTGGCTGTGAGCCTTGAGCCTATTTTATATTGAGGTATGTTTCTTCTACACTCAATTTGTTGAGTGATTTAATCATGAAAGGATATTATATTTTGTGAAATGCTTTTTCTGCATCTATTCAGATGATCCCGTAACTTTTTAACTTGCATTCTATTAATGTGGTGAATCATGTTTATTGATTTATATATGTTAAAGTATCCTTGTATCCCAGAGATAACTCTTGCTTGATCATGTTTGTGACCCTTTTAATATGCTGTTGAATTTGTTTGCTAATATTTTGTTGAAAATTTTTGCATGCATTCATCAGGCATATTGGCCTGTAGTTTTCTTTTCCTGGAGTGTCCTTATCTGGTTTTAGTATCAGGGTAATGCTAGCCTCATAAAATTAGCTTGGGAGTGTTCACTCCTCTTCAATGTTTTGGAAGAGTTTTAGAAGGGTTGGTGTTAATTCTTTAAATGTTAGGAGCAAAATTATTTATCAGTGGGGAAAGAATGGGGTACCTAGATCATTAGAACCAATATTATAATAGGGCCTATAGCAGTGATTGAATTTGATCTTGTAGAAGCAGTATGAGTGAAAGTCCCAAGGTGAAAGGGAGGGGAGAGCCAGAATGAAATGGTGCAAAGGGGTTTTGTGGGTATCCATTCACTGAGCTCACATATTTGTGTAACTCTATTCCATGTCAAATTTTCTCATTTTTTCTTAAGTCTGATCTCTACCAATCTTTTTTTTTCATTCAGTGTAGGTCTCTTTCAATTTTTCCTTCCATATGCACTCCCCAACTTGTCTTTGCCCAGAATGCTGATGCACAGCAGTAGGCTTCCTATTCCTTGAACTTGGCCAACAGGGAAAACCACAGGATTTGAAGGCAGGAAGAAAGGGAGGTCGGGGTATTTATTCCTTCAGTTTCCTCTCTTCAAGGTTACCTTGGGCTTGTTGCTTCCTCCTCAAATGATAAAAGGTCACAAGGACTCCCAGGTGGCCCTCTCCACACAGGTCTTTTTGTCTCCAGGTTCTAGTTACCTCTCCATTCCCTCACTGTTTCAGGCCTGAGGGTGAATGGAATCATCATTCTTTGTGATTTCCCCATGCCTGCTCAGACCTTTGTAAATAATCCCTTTATTAAAACTCAAGTCTCCAATTTGAGTGTGCCAGCTGTTTCCTGCTGAGATCCTGACTGATATAATCACTATGCTCAACATCTTGCTGTCTTCCTCACTCTATTATCCATTCTTTATTGGAAGGAAACAGAGGATGAATGCCTCTCTCTTGCCACAGCATATGTTTTAGGATCTTTTTTTTTTTGGTTTGTTTGTTTTGTTTTAGGTTTAAAGGAGCTGCGACATATGCTACCTTAAGTAATAGGAGTTTATTGTGAGGACGTCAACAGAAGTAAAGAAGACAGTAATTTCTGTTGGCTGCATATTTAGTGGCTAAGTGTTCTGGATCTAATATCTAACAGCCTTGGCTTAAATTTTGATTTTTCTTACTGACTGTGTACCTTTGGGAAAGTTACTTAATATTTTTTCAGACTTAGTAGTCCACTTATAAAACAGGAATAATGACCAGTCTTACTTCATTTAATTCTTGGGAGAAATTCAATCTGAAATAAATGGGCTAGGTAAGGAATAAATGCTCAGCAAATATAACATACTATTACTACTATCATTTTCATTAGAAGCAAAATTGTTTTGGCAATGACTTAGGGGAAAATAAATCACTGAAACCCCAAGTCTGGCTGGAAGCCCAACATCATAAGATAGCGTCAGGTTCTTGTACGATGTGACCAGAAGAGTTTTGTGAACAAGGATTGTGTGCAAAGTTGCTAAAATGGGCATAATCAGGGTCAGGGTCAACTGTTGTTAGGATGCCTTGGAAGACCAGTTGCACATCAAAAAACAGTGAACACTGATGAACCTTGTGTTTCAGTTATTGTTAGGGCTCATTCACTCTTCCCTACTGCCCGTCATTTTCTTTACTGGGTAGAACTTTCTTATTAACTCACATCCTGGGCCAAAGTACCTGTGGACTGGCTGCCTTTGCATTTGGGGTCCATTCCCTATTAAATCAGCTAATTGGTAGTTTGAGGGGTGATGTGGCTGTAGCACAGAGACTTATGTGAAAATAATGAGGAAGGAGACAGTAGGCCGGAAACCTTGAAAGGAGCTATGCAAGTAATAGGTGTTTCAGAGACTTGCCTACCCAGTAAAGGATACAATTCTACTACCCAAATGAATTTTATGGTATGTAAATTATACCTGAGTAAAGCTGTTTGGTGGAAGTGGAGCAGAAAAGAGAAATGATACTGAGTGGAGCATATGTAATGACTGCTGGAGACGTCATCCAACAACAAATATTTGTTGACATCTACTACGTGTCAAATACCATACTAGCCATTGAATATAAAAAATATGGATAGAGTCCCTGCTCTTGTTGAGATAACACTTGGGTATTACCCAGGGCAATATACATGTGTTTCACTTCTTGGTAGAATTGCAATGTAGATGGCATTGTAGTATAGATTTTGTTTCTCTGAGCCTGTGATAAACAGCCATATTTCTGTATTTTTCCCACTAAGTATGCAAATATTTATAGAGTGATGTACAGTGTGTCAAGGAAAATTATGTTTCAGATCAAACTTCTCTCTAGTCTATCACTTCAAATATTTAGTAAATTAAAATTTTCATAACCTGATATCTGATGATATAAAACTAACTGTACATGTTTTTTTCATTTCCTGGAGATGTCAAAGAAATAGTTCTTGCCCTCAGTGCAATAAAAATACTTTTAAAGTTGCTTCTGTCATGGTTATATAACCTATAATTCTTTCCATGGCCTTGGAGCAATCTGTTTAATTTACTGTTCTCCATGACACATTTCTTTCTCTTTTTGTGTGTGGATCTGAGTAGCAAATGGGTGACAGAGTATATAGGAAGTGGTTGTTTTGTTTTCCTAAAGGAGCATTTCCAGCTACACTGTCAAGCAGATAGTCATTATCTCTTTTTCTTTATGCAGGTGTACATAGATGATATTTTACTATATTTACATATTGCTCAACATTCATGCACTTGTCTGTTCAGCAAAAATTTTTAGTACTTTCTTTGTGTCAGGCTGTAGTCTTGCTGATGGACATAAAAATGCGAACTGTGGTCCCTTTCAAAAAAAAATTACTGTCCCAGTGAGCAATAGGCAATGTCCTGCTTACAGTCTTCCTTTCAAATTTTGTAAATGCCTGCTAGTCATGGTGTTTCAAAACAGAAATAATTTAATTCACAAAATCAGTTAGGGGCTATATCATTCCAAAGTCAGAGTTTTCACTCGCCTTGTAAATGTACCACTCGAGTTTGTGCCAACTAGACTCAGCTAGTAGCCTGCTGCGGTACTAGATATAGAGCCTCAGGAACAAAAAATGTTTGGGGTTAAATTTTGGTAGATATGTCAACTGCCCTCCCAAAGTGTTGTAATACTTGAATTCTTACCTACAATGTACACAACTGCACTTCTCATAAATTTGCCAATCCTGGATATTAGCTATTTTGTGTGATATTATAAGCTAAACCCAATGTCTGGAACAGACCATGGCTGGCGCACCCAGATTGAAGTGGGGACCCAGCTGGGGAGGGGCAGAGCCCTGTCTACTTGGTTCCCCCTTTCCCTTCCCTGTGGTCCTTGCAGGTGTCACAGAAGAACCCCGGGACTCTGTTAAACATAGTTTTAAAATCATGGTTCTCTCGTTTGTCTTTATGGCTGCAATTGGTTGGTTTTTCACGAGTAACACTAATATAACTTTTCTGGCATCTGAAGCAAAGATACTTAGCTTTCAAATTGACAGTGTGTTTCTTTTGTTGGTAATTTTGAGTTGCAGTGGTATTTAAATGTTATTGGTAGTTCTCCAGGCACAAAATATGCTTATGCATTGTTTTAAAAGACTACTAACCAAGATCTCGGTAGGGTAGCAATATAAAGAGCTTTATTATCTTTGGTTCCTACATGCTACCCCCATTATGAATTAGGCTGTGTATGTCACATTAACTCCTTCAGGTCACAAGAGAAACATTTAGCAAACTCCAAGGGTAACATCTCTAAATTTAATATATTAGTGTATTCTGTTGTGGCCTGAAAGACTTCCAAAGGACTGAACTAATGTTTATGTAAATATTCATGCTTAGGTTGGAAGACTCGTAAATACTACGACAATCCAATGCACAGTTGTAACTACATTGTATTAGCTTGGCCAGAGGTAGAATCTGGAAAGAAATAACAGTAACAATGGGTCTTTTGGATTATGCTCTCCGCTTACTTTTCCCATGAAGGCACATCCTGAAATTGCACTAAGTATGCATTGGCTATAAAAAGTCTGAAGTATTGTGATGTACTTACTAGAAACTCTTCTAAAATGTGACTGGTTTCTAGTTCCTCTAAACTTAGGAAAAAAGTGGAGGAGAGAGCAACAATGCCCTGGCAATTCAGGAACTCAGCAGAGTGGCCACCATGACAGAGCAGTCATCTAGCCTTGCTTTCAGACATAAATGATTGTGTCAATAATTACGTGGTAGGCAACCCAATGATCCCCACCTCCAGGTATTTATACCATAGGGGCATTCCCTCCCAACGCATGTGGGCTTGACTGAGTGACTTGCTTCTAATGAACAGAATATGGCAGAAGTTAATGGGATGTTGTCTCTGAGACTAGGTCATAAAAAGACTGCACTTCTATCTTTGGTACTGTCTCTCTTAGACTACTTGTCCTGCGGAGAGGCCTTCAGTGGTGACAGACCAAGGCTTCTCAACAACCACGTAATGTGATTGGAAGTGGATCCCCCTCAATCCTCCCCCCATAAAGCCTTCAAATGAGCCCACAGTCCCAGTTTATGGTTTCAGAGTAACCTCATGAGACACCTTAGGACAGAGGCCCCCAACTAAGCTATTCCTAGATTCCTGACTCAAAGAAGCTGCTTTTTTTTTTCTGTTTTAAGCTGTTGAATGTGCAGGTTAATATTTTACATAGCAATAAATAAAGAACACTGACTGTTTTAAAAGTCCAAGTCATACCTACAACATCCTGAACAGAATGAAGATGAAGAAAGGTCTATACTAAGTGGTTCTCTGGTTATAAGACTTCAGGAACCTTGATCTTTGATGATAAGTCATCCAACAAAGAGGCAATTCACTTGACTTATGAGATTGTCACCCTATTTTTCAGTACATCCATCACTACCACTAATTTTCCAACATCTTGGACTAGACTGAAGTGTGAGTGTTTAACTGACACTTCCCTAAGTCTTAGTCAAGATTGGGGTCCTAGAAGGTATCCTAAGGACTGCATTTTGTCTACAGAGTTTAGAGGTCAGAAGTACCGTACCAGGGATGGCCTATGCACTAGCTGATTTAATCTTCACAGGAGCACTATGAAAAAAATATTATCCTCATTTGAAAGATTCAGAGATGTTAGTATGTTGGTCAAAAAATCATAGGTAGACAAGCTGTAGAAAGAATTAGAATTCAAGTCTGCCTTACTCCAAAGCGAGAGCTCTTTCCACCTCTTTTAGATATTGTGTTGAACTTCAGGTGAACAAGAGGCACATGGACGCGATTGTTTCAGGTGCAGAGGACTTGAAAAACGTGTGCATATTTGAGCTTACGTGTTTTGCAGGGAACCTAAAAGCCCTGTGAGAAGGGAAGGGGGCACTTCAAAAGAGACACAATGAAGCATTGGGAAATGCATCAATGCAGTCAAGAACAAAAAGAATTCAACCTAATTCCATTTGCTCACGTGATATGACACAGCTCTGCCAATTCTAAGATAAAATAAATTGCCACCTACACCTCATTTGGCCTCTTACTATTCCTAATTTACTGACGCTAAGAAGGGGCCCTTGAGCAGGAAGTCATTATGAATCACATATGTATCATCTTTATAGCAAATCAGTAATTTACATGAAATGCACTTACATACAGGCTTTAGCCTATTCTATTTTTTTTGCATTTTGTTAGCCAAAAATATCAGTGACAGTTTTCAAAATTATTTTCCTTTTTTTTTCAGGCAGTTACAATCACTATGAAATTGAATTTAAATAATTATATCCTTCTGGGATTTATTTTGTAAAAAGTGTTGTGTGTAGGCCTGAATTTGTGATGCTTCATTTAACATTGCTGAAGGAAAGAACAGACACTAAAATATTTTGAGCTGGAGCCTTACATAGATAAAGAGAAATTTCAGAAACTGGTTACTAATTACATTTGTATCTTGCACCAAAAAAATAAGAAGGAGTTACAAATATATTCAACAAGATTCAAACTTTGGCATTAACTCCTCTGCGCAATTTTAAATATTTGAAGTTGATTTATTTGGGTAGTAAGAGTGCCAGCGGGTGAATCCCAAACTGAGTGGCTGCCTCAGGAGTTCTGGGAAAAGAGTTCTGGGGATCTGTGGAGAGTTACTCTCTTCGCATGAGGACAGACAAACATGACTGATGGAGGAACTCTAAAACACCAGGGCTGAGGTTTTTAAATGAAGTGCTACAGGGGAAGGAAGAGTCAGTGCTGCGGCCACCCAGTAAACTTCAGAGAACTGCAGTTCCTAAGCTTCCTCCTGTGCTCCAGGACTCGACTGCGGCTTGGCGTGTGTCCTTTACTGGCAGGGACTTCAGCCTACCCTAGGGTGCTGTGAGATTAGAGGCCCAGGTCACCCTTTTGGAAGTCTGGTAAAGAGATAATTCTTTCTCTTCTATGTGGAATCTGGCCAAAGTGGTTGGTGTGGAGAGGTCAGTGGCAAGGGTGATGAGTTTGGGGTCTGCAACAAGTTCAGAAACTACAGTTTTAATGGGAGCTGCTAAGCCAGGACTTTTGGATGGTACCGTGGATACTTCCTGATCTTAAAAACAACCTTCAGGTCTAGCTTATGGTGTCACTAAGCATTGCCAACAGACACTTGCATATCATCCCATCCGGATCTTCAAACTATCTCTGACCCTAGTCCCATGGCTGATAGCCCATCTTTGACTTTTACCCCACCCCAGTTTCTCAGAGAGGTCACTCATGTCTCCTCAGGATGAGGGAGGGCTGTAGTTTACACAGAGCACTTTATTATAAAAAACTGAAAGTATAATTGCTTATTTCTCTGGGTCAAGTTAAAATGTAAAAACATGCCAGCATCAAGTTAACATGTTAGGACGTCACATGCCTGGAAGCTGCAGCTGCTGAGAGACTCTCATGGGTCAGAGCGGAGGTGCCCTGGTGGCAGTACCAAGAAAACAAAACAGTTCCTCAGGGAGATGGACTGTTGTGTGGGTCTCCTTTATCCCTCCCACTCCTCCTCCCTGCAGTCTCCGCCCCGCCTCAGATCACTGTATTAGGTAGAAATGGTGCTGGTCTATTGTGGAGGCGTGGGGTAGGGAGTAACGTATGAAAGAAGCTAGCATTTATTGAATATTTAACATATGCCAGATGCTGTGGTAGCTGCTATTTGATTCCCACTTTCCTCTCAAAACCCCACAAGTTAAAACATTGATGTCATTTGGAAAGATTAGAAACTGAGGGAAAAAGACTAAATAATTCTATAGTTATTGGTTGAGCCTGGTTTGAACTTAGGTTCATTCAACTCATGTTTTGTTTCAAAAATTTGTGAAGGAATTTGCCTGTCCCGTTGAAGTGTTTGGACATCCTGGAGTCAGGAGCTACCCTCTTGTAGGCCACCTTTTATTCATGAGTGTGTGTGATAGTTTTGATAAGTAAGTGGTGTTCTAGGGTGTTGTGATACGCTGAGTTGTTTAATAAGATTGATCATGGCAGATACGTGGCTAAGTCTCTACCGAATTTTAAACTGTTTTGGCTGTGTGGAGGAAAATAATATTGATTTTTATTCATTTAGTTACCACAATTTAGGGGGAACTTGGCAATATTTAACGGAGATTCTGAATTCTGCCTGAAGAGAGTTGCAGTCTAAGTGACAAAGGTTTTCTTGAGGACTGTTTGCATGGCATTATTTTTCGGTCAAGTGCAGTAAAGGAGCAGCAATTACAACTGAGGAGAATTCCAGCTGGAGGTGGAGCCTATAGATTGGATGGCCAAATTTAATTTGGAGTTCAACCCAAGAGGAAAATTGGCAGCCTTGCCATTCTTGTTTATGCACACCAGGAACAGCGCAAAGGGAGGAGAGGAGGAGATTAGGAGACAATTTCTAAAAACAAATTCCAATTTTTTTTTCTGTTTGATCTGTCTCTTTTTCCTAAAGAAATCTTTAAGCTTTTCATTATCAATTGTCATTAATTCATTTTTCAACAAGTGTTTTTGATATGGTGAATATATCTCTAAGTTTATCAGGATTCTCTTGTTTTTTATCTGTGGTCATTGAAGAATTTTTAGTCTTCTCCTTTCATTCTCCAAAGTGTCCCCATTTGGATGATCTATTATATAGTCACTCTATTTCTTGAACTCCTATTACGTGCTAGGCACAGGAGATAGACCCAAAAGTGAACAAAACAAACACGGTTCCTGATCCTCAAGGACTTATGTTCTAGTGGAAGTTCCAGCCCCACCCCAACATCACTGAAAAACTAAAATAATTACAGGATAATATGAAGGACTCAAGCCAGGGCCTGAAATAATTATTGGGAATGAGGGAATATCTTTAGTTAGAGTAACTAGCAAAAGACCCGAGGAAGCGAATGTTTAGGCCATGCCATAAGCAATGAGGAGTTAGCCATATGAAGTTCCTATGGCATACTTGAGAAACTGAAAGAATACAGTGAAGATGTTGTTTAGTAGCAGAAAAGAGTGGTACAGAGTGGTAGACAAGGCCCAGGTCATGCAGTGTCCAGGATTCAGTCTATGGTAAGAATCCTGGATCACATTCTAGATATAATGGAGAGAAAGATATTTCAAAACGATTTTAATTGTCATTTCTGAATCCAGATTTTCTTTTTGAATTGTATGGCATTTAGTTGTTTGTATTTTATTTCATAGAAATGCAAAAATTAAATGATTCATAGTCTTCCTGTGCAGATAGCCTAATGGTATTTTGATTAAAAAGTTCTGTTTTTACTATTTAAATACACACACACGCACACATGCATGCACAGATTTCTCTTTCTTCCTTGGATGCGTGTGCTCTTTTCCCAAGGAAAACCACTATAGTTCCTTGTATGTACTTCAAGACTTTGTGCAAATACATAAATATTCAGATACATGAAAAAACAAGTGGTATCACGTTCATATTATGTTTTGTACTTATCTTTCCAGTTAATAATATACTGGCGCTCACAGAATATCTTATTCTTCTAAAACCTATATAATATTCTATTTTATGGATGTATGATCTTTTTTGTTAAATTAATCATCTGTTAACAGATATTTTTCAAGATTTCTTTGTTAATTTTTGCCATATTAAACAATCCTGCCAAAAACATCTTTGATTACAAATCTTGGGACACTTTTGCAAGTATATTCTGTGTTTTAAAAATTTTGAAAGATATTGCTGAATTGTCTTTTCAGAATAATTTCACTAATTTAAAACTGCTCCATACAAGGATGTGAGAATACCTGTTTTCCTACAACCTTCTGAATGCTGGATATCAGTAAGTATTTTTATTTTAATTTTTGCCTATTTGGTAAGTAGGAAATGGTTTTTCAATGTCTTTTGAAATGAGTATCTTTGACTCATGAGTAGGACTGGGTTTCTTATCTTTTGTTTATAAGTTTTTTATATGTGTATCTTTTCATACATTTTAATCATTTTTCTACTGGGTCATTCATTTCATTATTGACTCATATGAGTTCCTTGTGAAATGATTAATTTGTAATAAAGGAAATTATGCCTGGCAATATTGAAACAAATATGTTTTCCCAGCCTGATATTTTGCTATCCAGAGTTTTGATTTTCAAGTAAACAAATCTATCAAGTTGTTCTTTATGCTGCCTAGATTTAAGCTATGATTAAAAGACCTTTTCATTCCCAGACTATAAATAATCAGTAAATTCAATTTTATTTTCATCTGGAACTATTACTTTGAATAGTTTTAAGCAAGGAGATGATGTAGTTTGATTTGTATTTAAAAAGTTCATTTTTAGTGCTGTGTGATGCATGGATTTGAGGAAAGCCAGAGTGGATATGGAGAGACTGGTTAGGTGGCATTTAGATGGAAAGAGAGGGTGGAGGTTAGTTTAATGTGGTAGTGGAGAAGCCCTAGGAAAGCGGACAGTTAAAAGAATAGTTATGTATTGATGTGCAGACTGCAGCATAGGGGAAGAATATTGGTCAGCTTCTAGGATTTTTAATTCTAGAACTGGGTGGATGTCATGTTACTTGTTGAAATGAAAAAGCTGGAATTGGTAACAGAGGTGTTTTGTGAGGGAAAATCTAAAGTTCTGGTTCAGATGTGTCAAGTTTGAGATCTTTGAGACACCCAGTTGAAGCTGTTCACTGAAGGTATTAATCTGGAGCTTAGAGGTAAAGTCTAGCCAGGTTGGTTTTTTAGTCACTGAGTTTAACCAGAGAAGAATCTCAGAAACTCTGACACTTAGGTTAGGAGAAAGATGCAACAAAGGAGGCTGAGAAAAAAGGCTAGGGAGGAGAAAATACTGGATATAGTGGTATTGCTGAAGCCAAGGGAGGAGATTCTGTGAGGAAGGGTGGAGTCAGCTCTCTGAAATGCAGGTGGGAGGGCAGGTAACACGTAGGCTGGGTTTGGCCCCGTGGAAATCACTGGGGTGTCCTTCACAGTGAAAACTCAGGGGTTGTGGGGTGGAAGCCAGGTTTGATGGATTACATTTGGATGGTGAGTATATATTTATTATATTATTTCCCATTGTTCACACTCACAGTGTGATGTTTCCTTGTCTTCTCATGTCCCACACTCTCTCATAATCACCTGTGCATCTCTTGTTATGTTCTCTTCTTCCTCCTCAATTCCTGAAATCCTTTCGCTGTGTCCTCTGAAAATCACACTCCATTACTGGCAAAAGCATCTATATAGCTTAACCATTTCTCTGAACACCCCTTCCTCCTTGCCCTAACAGAAGCCTGGCCTTTCCTAGAGGGCCCTACTTTCCCTATAGTCAACCTAAATGGTGGCCGTATTTACTCCATAGCCCTGGAGATGAGATAGGAGCCCTCTTTGCTCTCCATTGTTGTTTTTGGACCATTCTCATCTTCCTTTTCTAAAAATTTCCGTTTTTGATTCTCATGGTATTGGATTATATTACCCATTACCACTCACTGTTCCCTTCATCTTCTCTCTCCTGAAGAATTTCCCCTTATTTTCCCATCATTTTAGCTCCTGCCTAATTGGAACTAATACAACTCATTGTAATTCTTGTTTTCTTAAGTATACTTGATCCTTTTAATACCTGCACTCTCATTCCTTGATGTTATGCCCTCTAATGGTCTGGTCCTTTACTCCATCTGAGCATCTCATTCCCAGGTGTATACTCTAGATCTTGTTATATCAATACCTGCAGCCATCTATCATCTCAATGGCAGCCTCTTTTTGGTCTCACTGATGGTGGAACTCCAATTGTAATAATTAATAAATTGATAATCCATTGATTGACTTTACCTCCTTTACATTAATCTTCTTTCCCTTGTTGTCTTCTTTTTCCTCTTTGGCCACATTTTTTTTACAATCAATTATTATATTCTCTTGCATGTATACTCTTTGATTCTCTTGAACCTTTTGTTAAATTCATGTTCACAAACCGCAAGCATTCCCTCAATGTTGCTTGACTCTTACTATATTTTCCTAGTATGTTCACTCTCATACTTGCTAGACACTTATTCCAGACCTTTTTACTCCTCAACCATCCAACATTGTTTTGCCCAAACTACCTGCAGCTTGTGCAATTTTTTAATTCACTTAGACAGGATCTTACACTGACCATCATTCCCACATTTACCTAACTTCCTTCACCTGTACCCAAATTTTTTGCTTCCTGCCTTGTAATATAAATGGCCCATCCTTAGTCTTACTTAAACCAGTCTCACCAGTTGTTTACTACTCCCCACTCATCCCTCTCACCTACTCAAAGGTATTGCTCTAGCAGCTCCCCTTCTTGTAAAACATTACAAATTTTTACTTCATACTGGAACATCCTCATTAGCATACAAACATACTGTTGTTTCTCCTTTTGTAAAAACAGATGAGGAAATAGAATAAAACTCTCCTAAAGACCTATTTACTGACACCCCCCTTTTCCAGGAACTCCTCACAATAGTTGTTTATACTCTTTATTTCCATTGTTTCCAATTATTCTCTCTTTCTCTCTTAAACCAATTCCCCACTTTCTCTCTTTCTCTCTTAAACCAATTCCCCACCTTCTCTCTATTCTCTCTTAAAACCAATTTCATTCCCACTACTTCTCCTGAATTACTCTTGTCAAGGTCATCAATAACCTTCGTGTTGGTGAGTTCAGTACTCAATTCTCACTTCTTACTTTAATTGAATTTTCATCAGCATTTGGAATTGTTCACTATGTTCTGCTTTTTATACTTTCTTCATTTGTCCTCCAGGACACCATACTATCTGGTTTCCTTCCTACCTCACAAAGCATTCCTTTTTTTGCCGAGTCCTCCTGTTCTCCTTGACCTCTCAATGCTGGAATATCTTATGGCTCAGTCCTCTGTCCTCTACTTTCCACATCTACCCACTCCTTCAGTGATCTCTCGCTGACAGCGGTTCTTAGCTGTATATTTCTGTCCCAAACTCCAGACGCGTGTATCCAACTACCTACTTGTCAGGTTCACTTAGAGACCTCTGATTCATTATATCCAAAACTGAACTCATCACCCTTCCAAACCTGCTCCATCTACAACTTTCCTCATTTCAGTTGGTGGCAACACTATTCTTCCACGCAGCTGCTCAACCCAGGTGGTTATTCATGATTCTTTTCTTCCACTTAACCCCCATATCCAATCTCTCAGCAAATATTTTTTATTCTACCTTCAAAATACATTCAGGGGCAGACCATGTCTGACTATCCCTAGTGCTATCATCACAGTGTTCCTCCAGGTTATTGAAAGAGCCTCCTAACAGAGCTCCGTTTCTATTCTTCCCCCAACCCCCTTTTGCAGTCCATTCTTAACACAGCAACCTGTAACACTTTAACACAGATCAGATCATGTCAGTCCTCTGTTCAAAACCATGCAGTGAGTCTCCCTGCCCCACCGTACACAGATATAAATCCTACAGTGTTCTCTAAGGCCCTACAGGATCTGTATACCTAACTCCTACCTTTACCTTTTTGACTTCCTTTTCTCATACTGGGCACTTAGCTTAGTCTCTTCCAGCCAAAGTGTTTCCATGGTTTTCCTCGGCTAGACTTGGCTAAACCCCTCACCAACTTCATGTTTTTGTTTGAATATCAATACAGCCCACCAAACTACACTCTTAAAATGACAACCATCTCATCTTACCATCCTTTTTGTACTACTCTATATTTCAACCCCAATCCTTTACTCTTAACATATTCCAACATGCCAGGTATAGTGACTTATTTCTCTATTATAACTATGCTAGTTCTCTTTCTCTTCCTGTTAGAATATAAATTCCAAAACAGCAAAAAACTTAGTTTTGTTTTTGGCTGTATCATAAGCATTTCAAATATTGCCTAGCATGTTGTCAGTACACAATAAATATTTCTGGATGACTGAATAATATTTTTGAATCAATAAGTAAATACTTCCAAAGTTACCGGTTACTGGCAGAGTCAGGCTCCCATACTAGTGGTCAGGTGCTATAGCCTGACCTCTTTCTTAATCAGCCAGTTCCACTTCCTTTCAAAGCTCGTACTAGACAAAGAGTAGATGGTACATGTGCAAAGGCAAAAGAAATTGGCTCAGACATTTATTACTCTGTAAGACATGACCAAATGGGCCTAGTTATCATTCATAAAATCTCTAAAATATATTAAGCTCTCTAGGGTCTGCTTGCTGAAATCAATAATACAAGCCACATTATTAAAGAATTATGATGGCAAAATTGAGTGCTTGAGTGCTTTTGATAAACAGCCAAAGATACAGGTCAGTGAAGCCAAAAGAAGATTCACTGTCTCTTTTTAATCTTTATGATTGGTTAAGTATGATTGGTGAATTTGAATTCTACCTGAAATTTCTTGCTAACTGGAAAGGGAGAAAAATGGATAGTATACAATATTGTGAGACTGTGATTAAATTAACCCAAATAGTTCTGGAAGATTGTGTAGACTAAACAATACAGGCATAGCTAACTTTTTTGTGCTTTACTTTACTGCACTTTTAAGATAGTGTGATTACCAACTGAAGGTTTAGGGCAAACCGGTATCAGGCAAGCTTACTGGTGCCATTTTTTCCAAAGCACTTGCTCACTTCCTGTCTGTGTCAGTTGGTAATTTTCACAATATTTTGAACTTTTTCTACATTATTTTCTTTATTATGGTGATCTGTGATCAGTGATTATGACTTGTTAGATGCCTATCTTTATTTAACAATAAAGTATTTTTTAATTTTAAGGTATGTACATTTTTTTTGACATAATGCTTTGCACACTTAATAGACTACACAGTACAGCGTTAACATAACCTTTATGTGCACTGGGAAACGAAACAGTTCATTTGACTCACTTTATTGCAGTGGTTCTGGAACCAAGCCTGCAATATCTCTGAGGGATGCTTGTACACCTTTCTACTGCCCTTTAAAGAGGTACTGATGGTGATGATGACAGTGGCAATAATAACTCTATTACGGTGCTGAAGGAATAATTCGGCTCTGCCTTTTAGTTAGATATCTAGATAAAATGGAATATTTAAATATTTCTCATATTACCAAGAGAGGCTGTGTTTTCTTCCACACTGTCCTTGCAGATTAGACACCGATTTGTTATTTTAGAAACAAGTCTGGTAACATTTTAGAAGTAGAAAACTTTTCTGAGTTAATTATAAAGGTTTTAATCCCTAGTGTTCTAACAGCATGGGTGTGTGTATCTGTGTGTGATGGAGGATGTGGGTGGTATTTGTTGAGAACTGAATATACTTAATACCATCCCTTTTCCAAAATATCTCACAATCCACGAATTAATATTTAAGAATTCATATGTTCCCCTGCAGGTAGAGTTTTTGCAGTAATTCACAGCATACATGCCTTTACTGAGATGTTCACCTAGCTGAAGGGCTGGAAGGCTGCATGTGTGTGTTGGAGGAGAGATGTTGAAGTTTATATTTGGAACTTAGAACACTCAGGGAGAGAAAGTTTGGATGAAGCCCTTTAGGAAAGGTCTTTAAAATTGTCTTGAGATTAGTTGGTGGTGTTGGGGAGCACTGACGATGGGAGATTCTAGAGTTTTGTACGTGGGAAAGGAAGAAAGAAAAGATGTTAAGTATACATTTGTTGAATAAACAGTTTGTGTATCAATAAAAGAATGAGTAATCAGATGTTCTCTAAGTCCAGAGGGTGATCTTAAAAATTATCTGACATAGTCCATAGGATGTGCAAGTGCACATTTCAGAGACCTCTGGTGATCAGAGCATCTCTTTTTGGGAGCAAGCAGAGCATTTTCAAAAGAAGCAGTTTTTTTACCCTCCAATCTACACAAACCATTTTACCTGTCTTAATGGTTTGTCCCTTAAAATAACTTCTCTTTGTTAACATTTTAAAACTTTTCTTTATTCCTGACTTGTGAGTTAAAAAACAGTCAGAGAACCTAGACCTAGTAATTTTAAGTCGAACTTTATTGCAAGAAGGAGTTAGAAAGGAAGATGACTTTAAAACCTCCTTTCTCTCTTGTTTTTAAGAAGTTGTTCATTGTCTTTACCAAAGGTGATTTGGCCTTGATGCTAAAATATTGAACAAATTTAATGTTAATTCCTTTCTTGATGTGGAAGTAAAAAAAAGATGCTTCTAATTAATGTTTATGTTGCTGTCACTGTTTTCTTTCTCTCTTCACATGTGCACATATGTATATATAATACCTTTGGTATTACATTGGGGTAGGGAGAGGGCACAAATTCTTAAGGTTTATGCTTTAAGTAAGCAAAGTTTACGGCTTAGTCAATTGTTGCCTTGAAAACCTCCAAAGCTGAAATTTATCTTAGAATATTGATGAGGTTGCATCTGATTGACACTTCATTAAAATAATTTGAGTGTTCTGCTATGGTTAAAATGGTTAAAAATGAAGGTTTGAACTTGAGTAGAGCTTTATCAAATTCTGAAAAATCTACCATGGTTCTACTTCAGTTCTGAATGCATCTAGAGTTTTACTGATCCCAGAACTGTGGGATTTTGTTTCATTCTTAGTTACTAACACAACTGCTTCTTAAGTAAGACAGGTTTCGGTTTCAGTTTAAGAATGTTTAAATCTGTTTCATAAATATCTTAAAGAAAGGGTGTAGTAGACAGGGTTCTTATGAGAAATAGAACAAATAAGGTATGTGTATATATTTACATATATGAAGAGATTTATTGTAATGAATTTGCTCAGGTGATTTTGGAGGCAGATAAGTCTCAAGTTCTGCACTTGGCAAGCTGTAGACTCAGGAGAGCTGATGGTGTAGTTGCAGCCTGAAAGTGGGCAGGTTTGAGACACAAGAAGAGCTGCTTCATTTTGAGTCCAAAAGCAGGCAAAAAACCAATGTCCCAGCTAGAAGGCATTCCCTTCTGTTTGGAGGGTGGTCAGCCTTTGTTCTCTTTTGGTCTTCACCTGACTGAAGGAAGCCCACCCACATTAGGGATGCAATCTGCTTTACTCAGGTCACCAATTTAAGCATTAAACTAATCCCAAAACATCATCACAGAAACAGAGTAATGTGTGACCAAATATCTGGGTATCTTGTGGCCCAGTCAAGTTGACACAAAAAACAAACCATCACAGGCCTATCCCTCACGAACCTGGCACTGATGTGCATCTGTTTAAATCATACTTAATCTCCAAATGATTCTGAGAGCAAGGTCGTAATTCTGCCTAACATGGTAAGAAAATCCTGCGTATGGATGAAATGTTATGGACTGAATATGTGTGTCCCCTTAAATTCATATGTTGAAGTCCTGATCCCCAATACTTGGTGATGGGGCTTCTAAGGAAGTAATTAAGGTTAAATGAGTTTGTAAGGGTGGGGTCCTTATCTGGCAGGATTAAGTCCTTATAAGAAGAGACATTACAGTGCTCTCTCGAGCTTTCTCTCTGTGCATGTATCCAAGAAAGGCCTATAGTGAGCACATAGTGAGAAGGTGGTCATCCAGATACGAGCCAGGAGGTGACCCTTCCAGAAACCAAATAGGCCAGAACTTTGATGTTGGACTTCCAGCTTCCAGAACAGTGAGAAAATAAGCTTCTGTTGTTTAAGTCACCTGGTCTGTGTTATTTTGTTACAGCACCCAGACTAAGACAAAGGCAAATTATGACAGAGTAAATCTATTC
Organism: Smutsia gigantea; assembly: GCA_032199065.1. Lineage (NCBI taxonomy): Eukaryota > Metazoa > Chordata > Mammalia > Pholidota > Manidae > Smutsia > Smutsia gigantea. Next base: position 37,232 of record JAVSCE010018060.1, on the reverse strand, counting down.
TTCATGCTTCTTGATATAAGGGATGTTTTTTTAAAGAGCACATTCATCATAGGTTTCATAACACATTATTAAATGATAATAGTCATTAAAGAACAGCAATGAGGAATAGTGAAATTTTTTTGAGCATGTGTTTCTACCTGCATTTTGAACAAAACAATGTTCTAAACAATTCTTGAATAAATGAGTAAATTATTTAAAATGAAGATTGAGCATTTATAAAGAAGATAATTCACAAGAAAAGTTTAGAAGCTACATTCACATATATATTTCTTACTTTACTCAAAATAAGGAAAAAACAGAAATGACTTTAATTGTCTGCCAGAAAGGGGAGTTACATAATTTATGGTTCATCTATCTAATGGAATCATATGTGATAATCACATATGATAGTTACGAATGCCACTTGGAAAAATGTTTATCGCATGTATTATATGAAAAATATAAAATGTATTTGCTATGATTGTACTTACATAAAATTATGCATGCATATTGACAAGACCCCTCTTTCATTTTATAGTGATTTTATATTAGTACTGCTTTTAAAATAGTGTTTAAAAGAATTAATATTTATTTAAGGACAAAAGTGCCTTAAAGCTGCCAGTATCTATCATTCTGGGCAGCCTGTCCATTATCATAGCATGGATTATAGAGTCCTTTGCTGTGATGAGCCAGATGGCCTGCACACATCACAAGAACTGCACTTGACATCCGTTTGAGTCACACTAAATGTATGTTTGGTTAAATATTTTTCTACTTCCCATAAACCATTCTCACTAAGTACTTTCTCTAAAGAGTATAGCTTTCCTTTTTTCTTCCTGCAGAAGCACAAGTTGTATTGAAGGGATGGGAATGAGGATTAAAATGGTTAGTGTCCAGGTGGGAGAAAACTTTGAAAAACTAAAACTATATTTGGAATCATAAATTTTATTGTTAAAGGGACAATAGCTGTCCTTTCAGCATTAGATTATTACTTCTTAGCAAAAAAATCTCCCCACACTACCCTTCCATACTCAGGTACAGATTGTTTTAAGTGCTTCTAAATGGCTCAATATGTTCTTGAAGTTTATAGATTATAATATTTAGAAGAACATTAACTGTCTTTTATGGCCATTCCAGCCCCTTCCCACATGCCCTTTATAACTGTCCCAAAGGAAAGGTAATTTGGTGCCTGGCATTGGCTTCAGGCCATCAGTGCCAAGAGATCTTTGAGATGAAACTTAAGGGCCTGTGCTGGTCTGAGCGGCCCTGGAGCTTGGTTTGGAGGGTTATAGAGGATGTGACTGGTTGTGTAAGTCCAGACAGTGAATGTGCCAAGCACACAATCATCTTCATCTTTAATATTTTTCTTACATAATCAAAAAATATTCTGTATGCCTAAAAAGAAAGCTGGAAGGTTTCTGAAGGAAAAGGATGAGAATTTTTTGGTCTCACTGTTGGAATTTTCATAATTTCTATGACCTATTTGTTATTGTCATAAGTTTTTAATCTAATTATGTCTTTGACAAAATTTCTTCATCAGGAACATTCTCTTTCAGATTTTCTGACATTAAGGAGATGGGACAGAAAACTCTCTATATGACCTTCTGAACATCTTGGGCAGCACAGCAGGCCCTTGGAACACTCATTCACAGTATTCAACAAAGATCTCCTATTGACCAGATGCCAGATACTAATCTAGGCTTGGAGGAATAGACAAAAATCCCATTTTGTGGTGCATTAAATGTTTTCATGGATTACATAGGTTATTTTATTTAATCTGTATAAAAGACCTATTAGGTCATCATTATTATCTACATTTTATAAAGAGGAAACCAAGGCTATGAGAGATTAAGTCATTTGCAGCAAGACCAACCATATAAGTGGAAGAGCCGAGATTCCACCCCCAATCTGTCTAAATCAGGGGTTGAGGTTCCCTACACTTGGCCTGCACAAAAGTTTTCAGTGACCAAAATGGTGAAGACTTGTATGGGTGGCTCCTCCAAAAGCAGCTTCTGCAGCAAACATCTATTAATGAGCTCATGTATCAATTCAAACAGTATTAGTAAACTCCTATTATGTTTCAGGCCCTGCTCTGGAGCTGGGGACATGGTGGGCATGACAAACAAGACTAGATTAGAGGAGGGATGCAAACAATGAATGCAAAAAATAAACATAGGTGTTTTGACATAAGCATAATATGTGATATAATTTCAGGTAGTGATGAAGGCTAAAAATGCTTACCATGTAGCATTAGCCAATATCTTCATTGTCTCATATGTTTGCTGTGGGGTAAATTTTCTGGGTAAGTTTTCGCCCAGAATTTCCCACCTGGCCTTAGTCCATTTATATGCCAATGGATGATTACCACAGCAGCGCCTCCAGTCAATCTGGGGCAGGAAACCACCATTTTTTTCCTCCCCTCTGTTCTCAGAACCTAATCGGTCTGGTGCCGTCCAGTCACCTGCATCTGGAGCTCCTCCCAGAAGGGGTAGGCAGGGGAGAAGAGCGCGCTCCACAGACGGAGGTGATGGTTGGAGCGAGGGCTGTGAATAATAAAAAAAAACCCTTCTCCCAACCTGTCTTTCCCCTTGTTCTCCTTCAGTGTCATCAGATTCATAGGGAACTTGCACCTCCCAGGCTACAATTGCTATTTCATTTTTGTGATAAGAACACTTAAGATTTATCCTCTTAGTAACTTTCAAGTATACGATACAGTATTATTAACTATAATCATCATTCTGTACCTTAGATTCTCAGAACTTATTCCTCTCATAACCAGAAGTTAGATATTCATCCTTTTGACCAGTATCTCCCATTTCTCCCATCCTGCAGTCCTTGGTAATCACCACTCTACTCTCTCTTTTTATGAGTTTGACTTTTTTGGATTCCAGATATAAGTGATATCCTACACTATTTGTCTTTCTCTGTCTGACTTACTTCACTTAGCATACCTTCAAGATCCATCCAAGGTGTTGCAAATGGCAGAATTTCTTTCTTTCTCATTGTTCAATAATATTCCTTTGTGTATATACCACATCTTCCTTATCCATTCATCCATTGATGGACCCATGTATAGGTTGTTTCCATAAATGTCGATGAATAATGCTGCAAAGACATTAAATTTTTATTTCCTATAAAAATGGGGTGAAATTTCTACAGGAGCTTCTGGGCATAGGCATGGTGAGAAGACCAGAATGAAATCTATTTCTTTGCCTGCTGTGTTTGAACCCATAGTCAGCCTCTGAAGACAGAAAGCTCTAGGCAGATGTTACAGAAGCTCTTTTAGCAAAGGTATCTCTGAAATGTGGGTATATAAGCCATGATTCAGCCCAGATAGGCAGCATTGGTGCCTAGCTCTGGAGAACTTGATTAACAAAAGTGTGAACTCATGAGGGCACTTTCCAGGGGGCTGAGGTGATGCCAGAGTTGGTTGGGGCAAGAGCTACTAGAATTTGTATTATTGTTATTGATGTGTTTTCATCTTGAGACAGGCTGGTGGATGAGACCTGGAAACAGTTATGTATAAGTCAGTTATCTCCTCAACTGTACTTTGTTGTTAGTTGTAAGATGTGCCACTTATTTAATAATAGCTTTTTTTCAGGGTTTATGTTAAGTAACAGTTACATTAGACTGTCTGTAACAATTTTAACAATCTGATTCCAGAAACTTTAAAATGTGGAAGAAAAAATGTTCCTTAAAACCAAAGAGATAAGGTATATAATATGGTATATATTATGGTATGCCATATATAATGGCATATTTTGCTGTTATCAACTCAATTGCATCACTTTTCAGCAAAAGCTTTGGAGTCAAAGAGACCTGAGTTTGTATTTTGGCTTTGCAACTGCTGCAAATTCCTTAAGGAATTATTTAGGTGCCCTGCAATCTCACTTTCCTTTTTAGCAAACTGAGATAATGATTAAGTGATTATCCTAAAAGACAATTCTTGTAAAGCACTTAGCATTCTGAATGGCACACAGTAAGTGTTCTATAACATTGTGATCTATAATAAGAAATATATATTTGGTCTTCATCCCTGTTTCTGGCACAGAGCTCCTAAAGCCCTTGGAATTTTGTAAGTGATGAAACCATAAAAGTTTCTTTTGTTCTGTTAATGAGGTGACTTTTGGGTCCCACCTAAGGATGAGGGCTGGTTGCCAGGAGAACCAACCGTGTGATTAGAGGGTTGGAATTTTCAGTCCCACTCCCAGACCTCTGGGGAGAGGGGAGGGGCTGGAGGCTCAGTCAACTGCAAAGGCCAATGATTTAATCATGCCTATGTAATGATGCCTACACAAATACCCAAAGGGACTGCATTTGGAAATCTCTCTGGTTGGTGAACATGTGGAGGTTTGGGGAGAGTGGCATGTCAGGAGAGGTCATGGAGGCTCCAGGTCCATTCCCGGAGCTTCGCACTGTGCCTCGCTTCCATCTGGCTGTTCCTGAATTATATCCTTTTATGGTGGTGATCTAGTAAGTAAAATTATGCTGAGTTCTGTGAGCTGCTCTAGCAAATTAATTAAACTTGAGAAGGGTTGTGGGACCTTCTGACTTAACAGCCAGTGAGTTAGAAATACAGGTAAGAGAGGGATTAAAGATGGCGGCATGAGAGATGAGACAGAGGCTTCCTCCTAAAAACGCATATAATATGAAAATATAACTAATACAACTGCTCTTGAAAGAGCAACAACAAACTGCATTTACCTGGAGACAAGAGCAGCCCTCACAGAAAAGGGTAACGTACTAAAGCTGTGTTCCTGCAGGATCCAAGTCCGTCCCCCACCTCAGCTCACCAGCAGGAGGAAGAGGAATGGAGCAGGGAGGGAGTGGAGATCTGGGACTGCTGAATACCTAACTCTGGAGATCTGCTCTGGGAGCACAAACCTACATTTCATGGTGCTTGCATGATACTCTCGTAATTAGGGGGTTGGAAAGCTAAGACAGGCAGAATTCCTGGAGAGACTAAGATTCCAGCTGTTTCTGGAAAGCAGGGATCCATATCTGGCTGCTCTGGGACAAAAGAAAGGTGGGCAGTCTGAGAAACTTCCTAACAAAGAAGCCCTTAACAAGAGGGCTGCTAAAGGGGCAAGGATTGCACAGAGCTTACTGCTCAGGAGAAAGGACAGGCAGACAAAATTGTCCAGGTGCACTCTGCCCAGCAGATTGGGAGCTTTTATGATCTTCAGCTGCTCCAGCTCCCTGGCTGCCTACACAGCTCCAAAAACCCTTTCTGTGACAGGCAGACTAGTGTGCCTTTCTCCTGGCCAGCCCCACTGGGCTTGCAAACTGGGAAACCCCACCCTGGCATTAGACCAGCCAGAGGAAAGATCTGTCTACAGCAACTAAATATGCAAAGCACAGGGGCTTATACCTGTGTGCTCAGCCCACTGGTTCAGGCAGTTGAGACAGGCATAGCAGCCAGGAACCAGGAAACAGCTCTTTCCTCCCCCAAGGCACCACTATCACTCCCCTACAATCCTTGACATTGCTTCAGGGGCTGAGCAGCTCCAGAGAGTAGAGCAACTGGGCACTAGAGGGCGCCATACACAAATATGAAATGCCAAAGGAACCTGGTCCAGAGTAAAATTATGAATACAACTCCTGAGAAAGATTTAAATGACATGGACCTCATGACTCTCCCTGAAATGAAGTTCAAAATAAAAATCATTAACATGCTCATGGAGGTATGGAAAGATATTCAAGAATTCAGGAATGAATTACGGTCAGAGATCCAAACATTGAGGAACACAATGGATGGTATTAAAAGCAGATAGGATACAGTGGAGGAGACGATAAATGAAATAGAAACTAGAGAAGAGGAATACAAAGAAGCTGAGGAACAGCAAGAAAAAAGGATCTCTAAGAAGGAAAGAATACTGAGAGAACTGTGTGACCAATCCAAATGGAACAATATTCGCATTATAGGGGTACCAGAAGAAGAAGAGAGAGAAAAAGGAATAGAAAGTGTTTTTGAGGAGGTGATTGCTGAAAACTTCCCCAATCTGGAGAAGGAGATAGTCTCTCGTGCCATAGAGGTGTACAGATCTCCCAACACAAGGGACCCAAGGAAGACAACATCAAGATATGTAGTAATTTAAATGGAAAAGGTCAAGGATAAGGACAGACTATTAAAAGCAGCCAGAGAGAGAAATAAGATCACATACAAAGGAAAACCCATCAGGCTATCATCAGACTTCTCAGCAGAAACCTTAAAGGCCAGAAGGGAATGGCATGATGTATTTAATGCAATGAAGCAGAAGGGCCTTGAACCAAGATTACTTTATCCAGCAAGATTATCATTTAAATTTGAAGGAGGGATTAAACAATTCCCAGATAAGCAAAAGCTGAGAGAAATTGCCTCCCACAAAACATCCCTACAGTGTATTTTGGAGGGACTGCTATAGATGGAAGTGTTCCTATGGATTAATAGCTGTCACAAGGGCTAGTAAAACCACAGTAAAGAAAATAGAACAGCTAATTACTACGCAAATGCAAAATTAATTAACTATCCCAAAAGTCAATCAAGGGATAGACAAACAGTACAGAATATGATACCTAATATATAAAGAATGGAGGAGGAAGAAAAAGGAGGAGGGAAAACAAACAAACAAACAAACAAAAGAACCTTTAGATTGTGTTTGTAATAGCATATTAAGTGAGTTAAGTTAGACTCTTAGATAGTAGGGAAGTTAACCTTGCCCCTTGAGTAACCAAGAATCTGAAGCCTGCAATGCCAATAAGTACATACCTAATGTAATCCATAATCACCCTAAATGTAAATGGACTGAATGCACCAATCAAAAGACATAGAGCCACTGAATGGATGAAAAAACAAGACCCATCTATATGCTGCCTTCAAGAGACTCACTTTAAACCCAAAGACATACACAGACTAAAAGTGAAGGGATGGAGAAAGATATTTCATGCAAATAATACGGAGAAAAAAGCAGGAGTTGCAGTACTTATATCAGACAAAATAGACTTCAAAACAAAGAAAGTCACAAGACACAAAGAAGGACATTACATAATGATAAAAGGGTCAATCCAACAAGAAGATATAACCATTATAAATATCTATGCACCCAACACAGGAGCTCCTACATATGTGAAACAAATACTAACAGAATTAAAGTGGGAAATAGAATGCAATGAATATATTCTAGGAGACTTCAACACACCACTCTCTCTGAAAAACAGATCAACCAGACAGAAAATAAATAAGGAGACAGAGGCACTGAACAACACATTAGGACAGTTGGACCTAACAGACATCTACAGAACTCTACACCCAAAAGCAGCAGAATACACATTCTTCTCAAGGGCACATGGAAGATTTTCAAGAATAGATCATATGCTAGGACACAAAAAGAGCCTGGGTAAATTAAAAAATATTGACATTGTACCAATCAGCTTCTCAGACCACAAAGGAATGAAACTAGAAATGAATTATGCAAAGAAAATGAAAAATCCCACAAACGCATGAAGGCTTAATAACATGCTCTTAAATAATCAATGGATCAATGACCAAATAAAAACAGAGATCAAGCAATATATGGAGACAAATAACAACAATAATTCAACACCGCAAAATCTGTGGGACACAGCGAAGGCCGTGCTAAGAGGAAAGTATATTGCAATACAGGTCTACCTCAGGAAAGAAGAACATTCCCATATGAGAAGTCTAAACTCACAATTGAGGAAACCAGAGAAAGAAGAACAAATGAGATCCAAAGTCGGTAGAAGGAGGCACATAATAAAGGTTACAGCAGAAATAAATAAAATCAAGAAGAGTAAAACAATAGAAAGGACCAACCTAAGCAAGAGCTGGTTCTTTGAGAAAATAAACAAAACAGATAAACCCCTAGCCAGACTTATCAAGAAGAAAAGAGAGTCTACTCACATAAACAGAATCAGAAATGAGAAAGGAAAAATCACTACTGACAGCACAGACATACAAAGAACTATTAGAGAATAGTATGAAAAATTATATGCTAACAAACTGGATAACCTAGAAAAAATGGAGAACTTTCTAGAAAAATACAACCTTCCAAGGCTTACCCAGAAAGAAACAGAAAATCTCAACAGACCAATTACCAGCAACAAAATTGAACTGGTAATTAAAAACCTACCTACGAATGAAGTGCCTGAACCAGATGGCTTCACTACTGAATTTTATCAAACATTTAGTGAAGACCTAATACCCATCCTCATTCAAGTTTTCCAAGGCCTAGAAGAAGAGGGAATACTTCCAAACTCATTCTATGAAGCCAGCATCACTCTAATACCAAAACCAGGCAAAGACATCACAAAAGAAGAAAACTACAGACCAATATCCCTGATGAACATAGATGCAAAAATACTCAACAAAATATTAGCAAACCGAATTCAAAAATACATCAAAAGGATCATCCATCATGATCAAGTAGGATTTATTCCAGGGATGCAAGGATGGTACAACATTCGAAAATCCATCAACATCATCCACCACACCAACAAAAAGAAGGACATAAACCATATGATCATCTCCATAGATGCTGAAAAAGCATTTGACAAAATTCAACATCCATTCATAATAAAAACTCTCAACAAAATGGGTATAGAGGTGAAGTACCTCAACATAATAAAGGCTATATATGACAAACCCACAGCCAACATTATACTTAACAGCGAGAAGCTGAAAGCTTTTCCTTTAAGATCAGGAACAAGACAAGGATGCCCACACTCCCCACTTCTATTCAATATAGTACTGGAGGTCCTAGCCACGGCAATCAGACAACACAAAGAAATAAAAGGCATCCAGACTGGCAGGGAAGAAGTTAAACTGTCTCTGTTTGCAGATGACATGATATTGTACATAAAAAACCCTAAAGAATCTACTCCAAAACTACTAGATCTAATATCTGAATTCAGCAGGGTTGCGGGATACAAAATTAATGTGCAGAAATCTATGGCATTTCTATACACTAACAATGACCTAGCAGAGAGAGAAATCAGGAAAACAATTCCATTCAAAGTTGCATCAAAAAGAATAAAATACTTAGGAGTAAACCTAACCAAGGAAGTGAAAGACCTATACTCTGAAAACTACAAGACACTCATGAGAGAAATTAAAGAAGATACCAATAAATGGAAACACATCCTGTGCTCATGGATAGGAAGAATTAATATTGTCAAAATGGCCATCCTGCCTAAAGCAATCTACAGATTCAGTGCAATTCCTATCAAAATACCAACAGTATTTTTCATCTAACTAGAGAAAATCATTCTAAAATTCATATGGAAGCACAAAAGACCCCAAATACCCAAAGCAATCCTGAGAAGGAAGAATAAAGCTGGGGGTATTATGCTCCGCAACTTCAAGCTTTACTACAAAGCGACAGTACTCAAGACAATTTGGTACTGGCACAAGAACAGATCCATACCAATGGAAAAGACTAGAGAGCCCCGAGAGAAAACCAACCATATATGGTCAATTAATATATGGTAAAGGAGCCATGGACATACAATGGGGAAATGACAGCCTCTTCAACAGCTGGTGTTGGCAAAACTGGACAGCTACATGCAAGAGAATGAAACTGGATTATTGTTTAACCCCATACACAAAAGTAAACTCGAAATGGATCAAGGACCTGAATCTAAGTCATGAAACCATAAAACTGTTAGAAGACAACATAGGCAAAAAATCTCCTGAATATAAGCATGAATGACTTCTTCCTGAATGCATCTCCTCGAGCAAGAGAAACAAAAGCAAAAATGAACTCATGGGACTACATCAAACTAAAAAGTTTCTGTACGTCAAAGGTCACCATCAACAGAACAAAAAGGCATCCAACAGTATGGGAGAATATATTTGTAAAGGACATAACCAACAAGGGGTTAACATCCAAAATATATAAAGAACTTACATGCCTCTACACCCAAAAACCAAATAACCCGATTAAAATATGGGCAGAGGATATGAAGAGACAGTTCTCCAAAGAAGAAATTCAGATGGCCAACAGACACATGAAAAGGTGCTCCACATCACTAATCATCAAGGAAATGAAAATTAAAACCACAATGAAATATCACCTCATATCAGTAAGGATGGCCACCATCCAAAAGACTAAGAACAACAAATGCTGGCGAGGATGCTGAGAAAGGGGAACCCTTCTACACTGCTGGTGGGAATGTAAGCTAGTTCAACCTTTGTGGAAAGTAATATGGAGGTTCCTCAAAAAACTAAAAATACATATACCATTTGACCTGGGAATCCCACTCCTTGGAATTTACCCAAAGAATACAACTTCTCAGATTCAAAAAGACATATGCACCCCTATGTTTACTGCAGCACTTTTTACAATAGCCAAGATATGGAAGCAACCTAAGTGTCCATAAGTAGATGAATGGATAAAGAAGAGGTGGTACATATACACAAGGGAATACTATTCAGCCATAAGAAGGAAACAAATCCTACCATTTGTAATAACATGGATGGAGCTAGAGGGTATTATGCTCAGTGAAATAAGCCAGGCAGAGAAAGACAAGTGCCAAGTGATTTCCCTCATTTGTGGAGTATAACAACGAAGCAAAACTGAAGGAACAAAATAGTAGCAGACTCAGAGACTCCAAGAAGGAACTAGTGGTTACCAAAGGGGAGGGGTGTGAGAGGGCGGGTGGGTAGTGATGGAGGGAGAAGGGGATTGTGGGGTATTATGTTTAGTACACATGGTGTGGGAAATCACTGGGAAAACAGTGTAGTATAGAGAAGGCAAACAGTGAATCTGTGTCATCTTACTACACTTATGGACAGTGACTGAATTGGGGTATGAGTGGGGACTTGATAATATGGATCAATGTAGTAACCACATTGTTTTTTCATGTGAAACCTTCATAAGAGTGTATATCAATAAAAGCTTAATAAAAAAAGTGATTACGATTAAAAAAATAAAATAAAAGAATACAGAAAAAAAGAAATACAGGTAAGAACCTGGACTTGTGTCTGGCATCCTAAACCCAAAATGGTGGTTGTTGGAACCCCCAGTCTATACTCAGTTTGTCAAAAACATGTGACACCTGGGCCTGCAACTGGCGTCTGAAGGGGTGGGGGCAGTCTGTGGGACTGAACTCTTAACCTGGGGCGCCTGATGCTATCCCAGGGTAGATAGTCTCAGATTTGAGTTGAATTCTCCTCCAGCACACTGCTGATATCCAATAATTGTTTGTTGGTGTGTCAGGAACTTACCCCCTCCCCCAACACACACACATTAGAATTAGGTCCACGAACCCAAGAGAGGCTCAAAAATGGTAGTTACCATTATTTTTGTATGTGTAGAAAAACAAAGTTTTACTAAATATCAAATAATAATTTAAAGGTCCCATTAACATTTGGAGAAGGATATCCACACTGGGTAAGGACATCTTAACCAAATAACACAAATAATTGCTGAAAAAGTGGAAATAATTTGCTATGAACAGAGCAGGAAGTGGATTGATGAAGAAAAATGGCATAATTGTTAACATAAAGTTCTATCAGGTATATTAAATGGGGAAGAGGTTTGTTGTGTGAAAAATCTACATTTTTAGAAGGTAATTGTCCTCATGCCTTAATGGCCCGGAATTTTAATTGTGCAGAACTTTCCACATTTTTCCAGCCACACACACTGCTTCTCATTTCCAGCTTTGATCTGCTGGAGAGAGCAATACTACGGCTTCCTGAGGTCAGTGCCTCAGACATTTGAACCTGTCCTAAGGTTAGCACGATTTGGCTCCTTGATTGTTTTAGTGGCTTTTATAAAACCATTATTTTAGGCTTTTGTACAGTGATGATCTGGGAGGAAGCTGAGTGTCTTCTGGAAGAAAAAATTGACTGGCGGCTGAGGCAGGCTTAGTTTTTGTTCTATTAATCACCATCAGTGGAATCTTTGAAAATTCCCTCTCATCTCTCATACTAACCGCTCCTTATCTCTAGAAAGAAATTCTTAAATATAGTGATGGAGCCCCATGTAAAAGAGCCGTTTTCCCCTAGGTCTTATCAGTTTGACTCCATGCTTGAGTAAGTGGTAGAAAGAACAAGGCGTAAAATTCACAGTGTGATTATTGTGATGCCAAGATTACCAGTGTACTTAATATGGCCTTCCAAGTAGTGTTACCACTTGTAATTGACTACCAACACTGGACTTATTTTTTAGATGCAAATCATGGTTCTGGCAAAATCTCTAGATGCTCTGTGGCAGAGCTTCTATTTAGTCTGTCTCTTTAATAAACCTGATCCAAAAGTGGCATTAATAAAGTGCTCTGTGTGAACTGACAGGAGGGTTCTTAGTTTCTTAATAATCGTTGGAGCTCTCTCTCAATCACATTAATGACTATGTTTAACTCGTAAGCGGGCATATAGGTGTTGTATCCCTGTGATGGGAACAGGTGCAGGTTTAAGGAGTTTCCAAGAAAAAAAGACAAGCGAACAGGCAAAGGAGGAACATTGCTGACCTTGGGCCTGGGGCTGGGAAGCTTCCGGTAATCAGCACTGCCTCTGTGTTTTTGGCCAAGCCAGCGTCCTTGCTGCAGGCGAGTAGCTAGTGCAGTCTGTTGTCAGTGTTTGTTCCATTGTGGGTCTGTCACATTTGCAAAAGTGTCAGGATGCGTAATGTGGACAGGGAGCAGAGGGTGATTTTGTTTGTGCCACATGGGAGTGTGGGATACATTCTCCCGGGACTGCAGAAGTGAGTAGCTTAGAATGTTCTTGAGCTAGGAGAGTCTCCTCATTGATGAGTACAATTAATTACATGCCATCAGCTTATTGTTTGCTATAAATAGACCCAGATTTGTCTTCATTTACATTTTAGAAGGCTTACTCTTTGCCCAACAAAGCATCATTTTTCCTAGGAATGTGTGTTGAAGAGAAATGCAGATGCTTTCTAAGGGAGTTGTGGCAAAACCCTAGAAGGACTCTGGTATTTTAAAATATTTTTAAATTAACTTTTGGTCAGAAAGGATTTCCTCTCTTTTAATCATTAAGGATTTCTTTTATTCTATTTTCATCAAACATACCATGTTTCGAAAGTTTTGTATATCAAACTGCATGTACTAAATAAAATTTCTTCCCATTTTAATTAATAACAGTAGTCATAGTTCAGAAGTTCTCACCAGATAATGAAATTATATCTAAGAAAGGGAAAAAGTGTTTTAGTCAGGGTTTTGTTGACTCTTTAGAGACATAAGGTATAATTACCATTAGTTAATCTTAAAAATAATGAAAAACAGCTCTACAATTTTTATTAATGTCTTCACAGTCTGCTAAGAGTCCCGGCACCATAGACTAGGCAACTTGGGAATTACTATGTCCTAGCATCCCATATCTGTTATATTAGTATTTATTATAACTACAATTATAGGTTTTATTTTTATACAGAATTTTCTTATTTAGGTCATCAAAATATTCCTTCAGATAAATATTTTGTTCCCATGATATGAGAAAACTGTCAGTCAGAGAAGACAAATGAGTTACCTAATATCACATAGCTATTCTGAGACTTCAGCTTCAAAATCAGTCTTAAAGCTTTCTTTTCAAACATTTTGGTCATGTACATTCTAACAGTTTTGAACACTCTGCACCCTGTCATGCATTTTTAAGTACATGAGGTGGGATACTGTCTTGCAAATGGGTTTCAGCTCAGGCAAGTTTGCTATAGATTCACGTGACCAAAGAAATTTACAGCAAAGTGTTCTTGGGGTGAAAAGGTTATAGTCAACTTTATTTCCAGGTGGCAGGACAGTCACTAAAATCCCGTTCACTCAGAGTGAGTCTGTGTTATCACTGCTGCTTTGGATGCAGCAAGCCGGTCTCTGCCTCTGGGCCCCTCTGTGTGCACAACTGTCCTCTGGGCCACTCTGTGCAGCTGTCCCACACAGCTGTCCTCTGGGCCTCTCTGTACAGTCGTCCCACACAACCATCCTCTGGGCCTCTGTCCTCAGTGCTGCCACCACTCCAGCCTCCGCTCTGCTCTCTTACAGCCTTGCAGCCCTGCCACTCCGTCTCCAGCAGGGCACTGGGTGGAACTCTTTATATTAACACAATAATGGCTTATTGCCTAAAGGTATGGAAGTGGTAGCATAGCAACAGGCCAGTTACGTTATCAGGTGGTTTAAGTTCAGTGAGGATCCTGGCCATAGGAACCCCACTTTACCCACACTCTACTCCTCCAGGATTCTCACCTTACAATCTCCCCACTTTCCATCTTCCTCAATGGTCCAGTGAGAAAGCTGGAGCACTGTAACCAGATTCCACAACAGCAGCAGAGGATAACAACAACTCAGAGATAATAAAAATTAAGATACAGATAACAAAAATTATAATAATCCTCAAGTCAGAGGATTCAACTAGGTTCGAAGCCCCATGCTGATCAAGTCCAAAGCATGTCCATTCCAGCCATCATGTGGTCTCTGGTTCCCCCCTGGTCCCTCAGCGCAGATACCTTGACCTTCCCCTCAGTCAAACCATGTTCCCCTATCACCTTCCTGTGTGGGCTCAAGTGAAGTTGGCTTGCTTTCCAGCAAGAAGTCTTGCAAACACACAGGCTGGACTCGTGGCTCTGTCTCTGATCTCTGCCTCTTTGGTCTTAATGGCTGGAACTGCTGGTCTGGTTTCAGCTGTTGCCATAGCTCTAGTAAGATCCTATTTGACTTCCCATCTAATTTCCTTCCATCTGCTCCTGCCCATATTAAATCAACCCACATCTGGGTCCTCATAACCTTCATGGGCCCTGTAAATTCTTCTTGTGAGCAACAGGTCTTACTTTTTTCTGAATTCTCATGGCTTCAGCCTCTCCTAAGTCTGCTATTGTAGGTGTCACCTCGCTTATGGGATGCCCTAAGTGAGGGGAAAGAATGGCCACTAGAGACCCAAAGAGGGATGTAGGAGCCGTTTGAAGTACAATATTCCTCATTCCAGTAGTGAAAATCTCTTCATCTGGGCCATAATTCTCTGGACTATAGATGGCATTTCTCATGCCTAGCTCTCATGGCACCTGTTGGGAGTTCAGCATATGTCTGCCATCTAACAGGAGAGGATGTGAGATCACCCGGACTGGGCCACACAGCACTAAGTGCAGCCATGAGCCAATCGAGGAGGGTGTGACTCCCTGGGGTCTGATGTGCATTTTGTAATGCTGCCTCAAGGCAGGCTGCACTGTCGGGGAAGACAGCTTTCCCATCTCTGACCCCGAGAGAACAATTCCTTCCACCCCTAAGTCCCACAGACGCAGGAGCCAAACTGATATTGACTCTGAGGGCTTCTGCCTAAACCGGGAGCCCAAATCCACCAGCTCAGCCTGAGTATAGGGGCGGACCATAGAGTGCTGCACGACCTGGGGAGGGAGCTGCTCCTCTCCTTGGGGAACTTTCAGCTGCTGGGTCTTCATTTTCTTTACAACTACGGGGTGTGCTTTCAATACAGGAGCTGCCAGTGCCTCTGGCATCACCCCTTCATCTTTCTCCAGCTCTTCCATTTCAGGGCATGACGGCACCTTTCTCTCCCCTCCCCCAAGTGCCTCCTCTGCTACAACCTTTACCTTGTCTACTGTGCCTCGCAGCAACGCTACCTCAGTCTTCAGAAGCTCTCTTACCTTCAGCTCAATGCTTCACATTTGACGTTCTCATACCGCCTCCACCTGTGCTTCCCTCAGGAGTTCGTCTTTTTCCTTGATGGCCTCTTCCTCCTTCAGGACACCTGGCAGTGCTGCCATCTCATCTCCAATGGCTCCTCGCTGCTGGTGCTCTTATGCTGCCTCCTCTCGCATCAAAGCCATCTCCTTCCTCAGGGAATCCACAGAAGTTTGAAGCTTGCATTCTCGTGTCATCTCTCACATCAATGCCATTTCCCTCCTTGGGGAATCCACAGAAGTTTGCAGCTCGTGTTCTCATGCCACCATTTCTTGGGTCTCCTCTGTAGACTTTTTTAATACTGTGAGAAGCAGCTGACTCACAGTCCCTGCTGCCTCACGGGCACTCTGCTTCTCAAAGGATCTACTTAGTATACAAAGGGCCACCTCTACAGCCTCAGGTGTCACCTCCACTTGCCTCCAGTCCTGGAGTGGGGCCCAGTCTTCTAGAAGGCAAGCCACCTCAGACCACATACCCATTGGGTGACAATCCACTGTCTCCCCATTCACAGGGGCAGCCCGCTGAAGCACCCCTCCCATAACGGCAGCTTGTCTTTTTCCTTGGTCAACAATGAACCTGCCAACTTATACCAATTGTCTTGCAAATGGGTTTCAGCTTAGGCAAGTTCACTATAGATTCACTGTGACCAAAGAAATTTACAGCAAAGGGTTCTTGGGGTGAAAAGGTTATACTCAACTTTATTTCCAGGTGGCAGTTCAGTCACTAAAATCCCGTTCACTCAGAGTGAGTCTGTGTTATCACTGCTGCTACAGAATCAGCAAGCCGGTCTCTACCTCTGGGCCCATCTGCACAGCCGTCCTCTGGGCCTCTCTGCACAGTCGTCCCGCACAGCCGTCCTCTGGGCCTCTCTGCACAGCCATCCCTCACAGCCGTCCTCTGGGCTTCTCTGTACAGTCGTTCCACACAGCCGTCCTCTGGGCCTCTGTCCTCGGTGCTGCCACCACTCCAGCCTCCGCTCCGCTCTCTTACAGCCTTATAGCCCCGCCACCCCATCTCCCGCAGGGCACTGGGTGGAACTCTTTATATTAACACAATAATGGCTTATTGCCTAAAGGTATGGAAGCGGTAGCATAGCAATGGGCCAGTTACATCATCAGGTGGCTTAAGTTCAGTGAGGATCCTGGCCACAGAACCCCACTTTACCCACAGATACATAAAGTTAAGTGGATATGTGAAAGTTTTCATCACAAATTTAAGTAGTTTCAAATGTAGTTTCCAGCACATTGTAAATGTTTCCATTTTAACTAGAAAACTGTTATATCAGTCTTTTGAATGTATCCAAGAGTATACTGTGGTAATCCATTTACAAAATACATAGGTAAACTCTCCATTAATATTCACAAGTTATACATCTTTCTTTTCTTTAGACTTGTGTTTTTATTCCCCATAGAATGTTACCTTAAAGTTTTTATACTCAAACATATTTTATTAATTAGATTCTTATATTTCTTTGCAACCAAAAAAACAGTTGATCCTTATTATTTGCTGATTCTATATTTGCAAATTCACCTACTCATAAAGATTTATTTGTAACCCAAATCCATGCTCACAGCACTTTTGCCATAATTTTCAGACATGAACAGAGCTGTGAAAAATTTGAGCCACCTGTGCATATTTTCATCAGAGGTCTAAGAAGGTAGCGCTCTACCTTTTTGTTTCTCACATGCTATAAACATGTGATGGTAAGTTAGTGCCACATTTTATTTTTCACATTTTTGTTGGAAATTTCCATATTTAAAATGGTCCCCAAGTATAGGGCTGAAGTACTGCCTGTGTTCCTAAGTATAAGAACACTGTGAAATGCCTTACTGAGAATATAGATGCATTAGATAAGCTTCATTCAGGCATGATTACAGGGGTGTTGTCCGTGAGTTCAGTGTTAATGAATCAACAATATATATTAAATAACACATTTTTAAACAGAAGTACCATAAGGTTATGTGTTGATCTGTTGATGAAAGTGTGACCCAGAGGCTTACAGGAACCTAACCTTGTATTTCCCCTGGGAGCAATGGTTTAGTATTTGCTAATTCAGCATTCCCAGCAACTTTGTAGAACATGACTACCACAAATGATGAGAAGTGACTGTATGTATATAATTTTAAGGTATTTAAAAAATACTCTATTATCAGAAGCTCTAAGTGTTAATACATTTCTTCTGTCCCAAGCTATCGCTAAAGTTATTTTTAATGTGTAATTAATACACATACACATACATACACTTTATTTATACATATCAATTTTATAGTATGGGCATTAACTCAGAGAAATCAGAAGACCATGAAGAGAAAAAGTTGGAATGAAGGAGATAAAATAATCATGCCATTTATTGAGTTTTTACTATAGGCCAGTAAAAGAAAAGAATTAAAAACAGGGGAAAGGTGGGGAAGAGAAAGAGAGGGAATCAGAGGATCAATGAGGAGAGAAAAGAGCAGATTTAGGGTACAGGGAAAGGAAAAAGGATTCTAGTATATATCTGGGGAAGAGTGAAATGTGTAAGAATTTTACCTACCTGTGAAATGGAAGTCAGTGGGCCTACACAGATACACACAGACACACACATACACATTCCAAGAATGCCAAAAATATATAAAACATTCTCATTTTTTAAAAAAGGAAACTTCATTTTTTGTTTTTTTATTGAAATGTCACATCTCATACAATTGATATAAAGCATACAATTCTACACTAAAAGAGACTCCCACCCATGAACAGTCATTCCCAACCCCCATCACATACTCCAGTTGTAAGCAATACTACTTACTTTCTAGCTTTATAAATTAGCCTATTCTGGACATTTCACATAAATACATTCATATAATATGTGGTCTTTTGGGGCTGACTTCTTTTTACTCCCACTTTATTGAAGTTATAATTGGCAGATAAAAATTTTGTATGTTTAAGGTATACACATGATATTATGATGTACCTATACATCATGAAATCATTACCACAATCAAGCTAATTAACATACTCATCACTTCACATAGTTAAGATTTTTTTGTGTGTGTGGTGAGAATACTTAAGATCAACTCTTTAGCAAATTTCAAGTATACCATACAGTATTATTAACTATAGTTACCATATTACACATTAATCTCCAGGACAACCTTTAGTTAATTGACTCATTTGACTATGGAAGTAATTGTCCAATAGGGTTATTAGGGATAAAATTTAATGATGAGAAATGTACAGGAATTATATCATCCAGTGGAAAGAAGTGTTGGAAGCTGTACAACTTTGTGTTTACAGTGTAGATTTATCGTGTTTTAAGAAGTCCTCCGAAGGACATTAAATGCAGCAAGGTGAAAAAGTAAGAATCTTTATATTCCAAAATTATTCCTATTTTTGGCAAAGATTCATTTGGTGGAACCTCATGAAGGATAGATACGTCAGTATATTTATATGTCAGTTACTATCAGTTAGAAATAAAATAAAATGTCTGTGAACTATATGACTAAATATACCATTTAAGTCAATATGAAAATACTGACCAACAGGCAAAGGAATTGGGTATGATATTTTAGGAACCTCTTTAATTATATCAAGTGGGAGTATCTCTGCTTCCCCCAAGTTATGACATTTTACCCACACTCTTTTAAAATTAAATGGTGGTATATGAGAGGGACTCTTGGCCTACGTAGTCTTATATAATATCAATGTTGCAGTAAATCAAGTTCTGGGCAATATTATTTGAAGTATGTTCATAATTCACATTTACTTTCATGCTCAAATTTGCAGGCCACTGTGACACAGATCCAAATACACATATATTTTCTTAATTACTGAATTAGCTAATTCAATCAAATTCGGTTATATAGTCATGCCTGACTAATTCTCATTTTGTTAATTATATATGAGTAATCATGATATTCAGAATCATGCTATGGTTAACTATCTAAATTAGATAGAAGTATCTATTTTGGATTGCATAGGACAAGTTTCATTTAGTGTTGAAAGGTCAGGCTGAAGACATTTCTAAAAGGCACTTCCAAAAGCTGCAATGGTTTTATTGCCAAAAGACAGTAAAAAATGCATATCTCCATATAACTTTGAATGTAAAAAAAGGAAATCAAAGAAACAAATTTCAATTTCATCTTTTAGCTGAGCTGAATGTCACTGATCAGCATGAATCTTTGCCAAAATATCTTCCTTAATAGCTTTGTAAACTGTCATTTACTCCAAAATTATGATGGTTGTAGAGATGGTAGAACGACATCATTCTGCTCTTTTTGAATGGCTTAACGTTCCCTATCTCCTTCCCAAAGATGCCTTTTGAGCTTTTGTGCTTTTGGTTTGCTGAGCATGAGGAGGAAAGTTACATGAAGATGCTTTATTCAGCACTGGTGTCCCATGAAAATTATTATATACTGAGAAAGTGGTTTGTTCAAGGACTCCATATAAAGAAATTCACTAATACCTTTGAATGTCTTTATTGTACAGCTAAGGAGAAGGAAACTGTTTACTTACTGGCCATGTCTTTTCCTTAGCACGGTTTCTTTTGGCCTAAACATAACTAGGGATAGTATCGTTTATGCCTATAGTTTCAAAAACACAATAGGACCGTGAGAACCTTTAGTCACAGTTTCCTAGACTCCCACAAGATGGGGCTAAATTGTAAGTAGATCAGCTAGTTTTGTGGTCTTACTGAGCAAGCAATTACCTAATTTTTTTTACTATTTTTGTTCCTGTTGTGAGGGGGGAAAAGAATTTATAAAAATGTAAAGCTTAAAAACTTTAGTAATCAAAATATTTTAAAACAACTCTGGAGGAAGTATTTGATCTCAGATGATCTTAATTTTAGTGGCTGTATAATTTTTTCTTGCCAAATAGTGAGTTTGTATTTTTGCATTCACTATATAGATATCTGAATTGTTGTACTGATTGGTTGTATATCTGCACATATAACATAAAATGGTGCTGTCAAGAGACTTTTATAGTATTCCTTGAGATAAAATACCTCCTCCTAGCCTTTGTTTCTTGACCCATTCTTTACCCTTCTACTTCTCTTCTTCCCTCCTCTTCTCTTGCTCTTCCTCATTTTTCTGTTTCCTTTCCCATCTGTCTTCCATTTTTGCCAAATGACTACTATGCCAAGATTTTTTTTTTTGCATTTCCTATACCTCCTCCCACCACTGTGAATGGGAAGACTGAGCTAGTCATACTCAAATAGAACTGAAGGCATTTTCTAGGTTGGAAGGAGTGTGTATCCAAAGGATTTGAGATCTGATCTTATGTGCCAAATATTGATGAAAACAAATTATTTTTATAATCATTTATTAATCAGCTATTCATTGGACATGGACTCTGGGCTCACTATTATACTGTATATTAAGTATATACTAGTTATTAGGTATATGTTACTTAATTATAGGTATTAAGTATACTATTAAGTTAATTATGAATTCTTTCCTAATCAAGTTTTTGTAAATGCACAGATAAGTTTTGGTGAATTCTGACAAATATTTTACCCAAGACCTGACACCTAAATCAAGATAAAAGATATTTTCATCACACTAGGAAGTCCTCTCATGCCCCTTTAGTCCATTTCAAGTCATTTTCTCCTGAGCACTCCCTATCTCCAAGCAACCATTTTGATTTCTATCATTAAAGATTAGTTTGGCCTCTTCTTGAACCTCATATAAATGGAGTATGATTTTAATGTATGATTTGTTTCATTCAGCATAGCATTTTTGAAGTTTATCCATGTTGTTGGGGGTATTAATAGTATGATTCTTTTTATTGTAATATTCTATTATATAAATATACCACAAATTGCTTTTCCATTCTACTATTCACAGGTACTTCAGTTGCTCACAATATTTGACTCTCATGAGTTGAAGATGTTAGGAACATTCTTGTTCACATCTTTTTGCAGATATGCTTTCATTTTTTTGGGGTATATGTCTAAAAAGGGAATTTCTGGGTTCTGGTGTAGATGTATTGATAACTTTAAATGAAATTGCCAAATCATTTTCTAAGGTGGTTATACCATTTTGTTCTCCTAACAATAATACAGGAAGTTTCCAGTTGTTCCACATACTTGACAACATTTGGTAAA
This sequence comes from Smutsia gigantea, assembly GCA_032199065.1. Classification (NCBI taxonomy): domain Eukaryota; kingdom Metazoa; phylum Chordata; class Mammalia; order Pholidota; family Manidae; genus Smutsia; species Smutsia gigantea. The sequence goes on along the minus strand of JAVSCE010018060.1, from coordinate 15,532 downwards.
ACCAGTCTTAATTTTAGCCATGCTAATGAGTATGGTAATATTTCATTGAGGAGGTGTACCTAACCCAATTATCAACAATACTACCAGAGCCTTGGAGGGCATGGTGAGAAAACTTGGGAGGTCAAGAGTGAAAGGAGGAATCTTGGAGAGGAAAAACAAGGTAGCATGGGCTAAGACTATGTGGTGTGAGGGGTTAGATGATCAGAGTCTTTCATCTTGAGTGGCTGTCTAAGGATAGAGGTAAGTGCAGGTAGAAACAGAGAACTCTGGTATGTGCATTTAGCTGTGTGGAGTACAACTGATGGCTAGCTTAAACTTTAGGGAGCGTCTACAGGAAGGTGGAATGTTTGTACTATCATAGTGGAGAACCTCCTATGGGTCTCATTCTTACAGTATCTTAAAATACTCGTCATACTCAAGAGTTATTAAACCTTGTTATAGAAGACATTTCATCCCGAAGAGTAGCCTAATATTAAATATACTCTTCACTTTGTCCCTTTACCCAGATACACTTACAGATAGGATATTCTGGTTTGAAACATCCTTTTAATCATAGTGGGAAAGGGGGATTTCTCTAGATCTCCTTCTAATAGGATGAACATAGGCATAATGCCTACCAAAAGGAGAATAAAGAATTTATTGCTACCATAGGTCGCCGAAACATTTTGGCAGACTTTTATTGGTTATAGATATGATGGAGCTATTACATTTAGATCTTGGCATTAAAAAAACCCACTCATCATTGTGGTTACATTTCATAATCTCAAATGTTAAATTCTGCATTTTAAAACTTGCCAACCAACTTTATAAAAAATAAACATTTTATTTGCGAATAATTTTAAACTTATAGAAAAGTTGTAAGATAATACAAAATCCCATATACCCCTCACCCAGATTCCTCTTATGTTTGTAACAACTTATGTAACCATGGTGCATTTGTTAAAACTAAGAAATTACCATTGGTGCATTACTACTTACTAAACTTCACACTTTATTTGGATTTCACGAGTTTTTCCACTAATGTCCTTTTTCTGCACCAGCATCCAATCCAGGATACATTGCATTTAGTTGTCATGTACCTGTAGTCTCCCCAGATCTATGACAATTTCTTAGTTTTTCTTGTTTTTCATGATCTTGGTAGTTTTGAAGAGTCCTGGCCAAATGTTTTGTGACTGTCCCTCAGTTTGGGTTGTTGGATGCACCTGCATGATCAGACTGGGGTTATGGTTTGGAGGGACAAACATTGCAAGACAGAGTGTCCTTCTCGTCACATCATCTCAGAGGTGCATGTTATCAACTCAGAGGTGCATGTTATTGACGTGGCTTATCAGGTGATGTTGAGCTGATCACTTGCGTAAGGTGATGGCTATCAGACTGCTCCATTGTGAGGTCATTAGTTTTCCCTTTTCATACCCTATTCTTTAGAAGTGTGTCATTAAGCTTAGTCCACACTCAACATGTGTGGTGAGGGGTGGTGGTGGTGGGAGCAGGATGGCCATGAAGGAAGAATATCTGTACGTACAATTTGGAACTTTTCTGTAAGGAAGACTTATACCTTCTCTCCATTCATTTAATTATTTATTCAATCATTTATGTGTATCAGTTGGCTCATAGATATTTATTTTATACTTTGGGTTATAGGCTAATAATACATTATTTGTTCTTCCAGTTCTTCCAGTTATGATCACTGGGAGATTTTTTAGGTTGGCTCCAGTGTTCTTTTGCCATACATATCCCCTATTTATTGATTTATTTTCCTTTTTAGTGCTTCTTTACTTTCTGAAAGAAGATGCTTTAGACTCATCTTGTATTTCCTTGTACCAGCTCTAGATTCAACCATTTCTCTAAGAATTCCTATTTCCTTTATTGGAAAATTGCATTTAGAATACCAAGATCTGAGTACTGGGTGTGCTTATTGCTACTGGGGTGACAGTGACTCGAGGTTCTCTCTGAAGAAAGCGCTAGGCAATATGTGTATGTACACTAAAAATATACAACAACTGTCTATAATCTATGTACCTATCAATTATCTTTCTACCCTATACAAGTTCATATTGATGTCTCTGACTTCAACCAACTACCACAAGTTTTATCCTAGGCTTCCCCCTTACTTATTTATAATTTCTTTCTCTGATAGGAAGAAACCTAGATCCTATTTATCTAGGATTTATTTGCTTATTTTTTCAATCCTAGTAAATGTATAGTTTCAGAATTGCTAACTGATACTCCTATGAGAAACAAATTTACTAATTAACATACTGTGTTTTGTACAGTTTTTTTAAATGTCTTTAGTCTGTTTTCAGTCAAAACACCATTTTCCTTAGTTACATAAGTAATCTCCTTTTTTCCCCTACCACCTTCAGTGAGGCTGTGTCATACATTTATATTACAAATAAATTCATTATGCCAATCACCTTTATAAAAATGCTTATTTTTCTCTCTGGTACTATTTTTTTGCTTAGTTGTAATGGTATACAGTTACCTTTTATAGTTTCAAAAGGTTTTAGTAGCTAAAGTCCAGTTTTCATAAATAGTGTAGCTGGACATGAATTTGAGGAGTGACTCATAAAATGTAATATTCCCTATGAAATCTGAGTTGTATCGTGGATGATTTTCTTCCCCCTTTTTAAAAGAGCAGAATGTTTCACAATGGCTTGGAAAATACCTAGGCATGAAATACAGAAGGAATTACCAATATTATGAAAGTCAAAAGATATGATGGAAAATATATATCGTGTGCCAGATATTCCTCTTATAGCTCTTCTTTTAGCAGACATATGTGCTAGGGACTTGACAAATCATTGATACAGCATCTGACTAATTTTTCAAATGGCTGGGCATATTTTAATGTTTATTTTTTTGAAACAGAATTTATTACTTTTAATCTTTAATCTTGCTTCTTCCTTAAAGATTTTAACCTGAAACTGTCCCTACCATGAGTATTTATTCCACTAATTCTTTGGTTATTCCTGCTATTGGTTGCCATTTTCTGTCTTCTTTACGTTTTTTAAATCATTTTTATCCATATTTGACTGTTTTTTCTTTACAAGTCCTGATATTTTTTACCACTTAAAAAACCCATAGAATAAAGCTATAAATAAAACCTTGCTTACATACCCAAAGCTATTTTCCACTTTCCTTCAACTATCTAGCTAGTTAAACGAAATTATAGTCCGCTGATCTTGCCCCAGTATGGCCTCCTTTACTCCAGCGATGTTTATTATGTTTATTAGTATTAAGGTCTTTAACACATTTCTCTCTTTCTTCTCTTTTCCTAGTTAGTTTTGGGTATCTGGGCATCTTACTCCCTACCAATTACTATTTTTTTTTTGGTTGATGCTGTCATAATGTCTTTTTCTATGCATCTCTCTGTAATGTTAAGGACTTGGTTCTTTTTGTTTTTCGTCATTCTTCTACAGATGCTTATCGTGCACATGTGCAAACTCCTCTGCTCTCCGATAGTGGTTGACTGGATACTCAAAACCTTTATTTGTGGATTCTCACTTGTCAGAGTGTTAGGGGATATGTATGTATACTTTATATTATCTCCATATAGAAATGGGGATGACGTGTAAAATAGTACTTGATATCTCCATTTCCTCACTTTCACTTTGCTCAGCTCATTGCTCAGTTCACTACTGGCTGCTAAGTCTCTGCTAAAACTACTCTCTTTAAATTTTGCAAAAAATTCTTATTGTAATCCAGTGAATACTGTCATAAGACTACTCTACCATGTCGCACTGGTTAGTCCTCCATTCCTAAAGTTCTTTGACATGACTTTCTCCTAATTCTTCCTAGTCCTTGTCTGATCTGTCTCTTTCTCCTCCGAGAGATGTGCTTAGAATTTGGTATGGCTAAAGTATTTTTTTTCCACTACATTCTCTCTGTATCTGAGTTTCCTATCACTGCTATAACAAATTACCACAAACATAGTGGCTTAAAACAACACAAATTCATTCTTTTAGAGTTCTGGAGGTCAGAAGGACAATATCAGTTATAATGAAGAGAAAATATAAAGGACCTTTATTCATACAATTTAAATTCCTCATAACTAACAAATGATAGAACTGAAATCTTTTCCTGTTTGTATATGTATCCACTCAAGCATGAAAGTACCAATAACTTGTTCCAAATTGTCAATTTATTCAACAGAAATATGTCTATTTTTTTAATCTTAGGAACTGGGTACCAATAAAAAAGATTGGTTAGGGAAAAAAGATTGCTTTTCTTTGTGAAAAAGAATGTATAGCTTTCTTTCAGAACATTGAAACTTGTCACAATAAAATATCAACTTTTATTGATTGCTGCATTTCAATGAATTTGAGTGACAGCCTGATTTTGCCAGTGCTCATGTTTACTTAATTCTCAAATGCATGAAGGATATTATGATCTATTTTACAAGTTGTCACTATTTTATAGTGATTAATATTGACTTCCTTTAAAATCTGGCCAGAAATTATATTATGTCATTTGTATAATAAGAATGAGTTTTTTTTTTTTGCTATTGGAAAACTACAGGAAGCAAACAGCACAAAGCAAAGGTGTTCATTTTTGAAATAAGACACCGACTAGAGCAGGGAACAACTGAGGAAGAAATTCTGCTAAAATAATTGGAAATCAAGGACACCAAGAATCTATGACCTCATCGGACTGGAGACAATTAATTTCATTATGGCTCATGACATAACCTCCTGAAAATACAAGCACCATGTAAGCTAAGAGAAAGGAAGGATCAATGAAAAGAGCTGCATACAGATTGAGAATCAGTTGAACATTTCCCTTTGGTGACTTTAACGTTATTTTGGTTTCAAAATACTTTAGTTTTCTTGTTAGAATAACATTTTGGAAGCAATTAATTGTGATATTTGGATGGAATATTTGTGTTTACACTCCAATAAAATTATTTGAAGTACTTTTTGAGGTGCTTTTAAACAAAGGTGCAAATGGTGACTAGGGCCTCAAAAATGGATAATGTATATGGGAAATTTTGGGGATGACTCATTTCCAAACCATTTTTCATTTGTTTTCTCATACATAGGTAGTGAGCACTCTCATTTAAGTTGTCTCTGAACAAAGAGCTCATTTGTTAAAATGGGATTCATTTGTTAAAATGTTCATTAATATATTAATCAGTGCTATCCCCTAAGATGTTCTTCTTGTTGTGCTCAGTTTTTAAATTCATCTAGTACCCTTCAGTATCCAGTCTGCTCATTTCAGATACTGCATCTTCATTTCTTTTGGCCAATCTTTATTGCCGACCACATGATATCTCCCCACTCCTGGATATACCACCACTGTCTTGACAAATCTCATGTTCACACAGCCATCTCTCTCTCTCTGTTCTCCTCCCACCTCCAATACCTCATGGACTTGGCTGACAGTGCTTTCAAAGCACATATTTTCTTTGGCCCATTATTAACTGACAAGAAATTCTTGAGAGCCAGTTTGTGAGGATAAACATTCTTTCTCAGTTGAAACCAAAGGTAGCAAGCTCAAAATCTTTCCCTGGTAGAAAATAGAAATGTATTAGACTGAATTTAAGGGCACAATATATTTGTTATGAGTCAGGGTGGGGTGGTATTTCTTGACCAGTGTGGTTTAGAATCCTCTTCACTAACAAGTCACCGTTCACCAAATGAAGGGTTTGGGGGTCTGTTTGCTGACTCTAACACAAATGTGGCACTCATTGGGTCTTTTGGGGAGTTCCATTTAGAAAAAAATATTTTATATAGAGGATAACTTTTCGTCCTATTGATTTATTAATGACTCATGTGCTTTGAAAATTGGCAATTTTAGACAATAGGAACTTGTAATAGGAAGGTGATGTACTATATTGACTTGGATTATATTCTTGGACAATATCATAGACAGATAATATATAGCAAGTATGCCCCAAATTTAAATGAAATATAAAAGGGTTGTGTGCATGTGTATCAGGTATATATGTGGAGGGGATGGAGATCATGAAGATGCCACATATATTAGTTTTAATGGTATGCAACTGATTTCATGGTCAACTGAAGCAGTCTGCCCTGCTGGTTTATGTTCTTGGGAATAATTGTATAGGAAAAAGAAAGCTTTTCTTGATGTATATAGTACTCTCTTCATGTCAAAAAGGTAAAATGTTTTTTTTTCAATGCTTGCTGGAGGAAGTCTCTAGTAAGGCTTTTCCCAATCTGGTCTTTCTTATTCCATTTCTCATGATTTGCCAATATTTGCTCTCTGATCCACTTTGGTTGGCATACACAGTATTTCCAAACACAAATAGTCTCTCTCATCTCCAGGTCCAATTCATTCATTTCCATTTACTCAGATTACCCTATTCTTCAAATGCCAATTCAAGTTCCATTCCCTTCATAAGGAAATATAATTCATTTTTCTTCTAAAGTTTTATAACTTATTTTCCATATGACATCTAATCTGAGACTATTTTGTTTGGCTATTTACTTTTTGATGTTATTTAACTTTTCCTTTTGCTTATCAGAGTGTAAATTCTCCAAAAGTAGGAACCGTGTCTGGTCTTTATCATGTCCTCTATGCTTGATTTAATACAGACTTTCAATTACTCAAATATGTGTTGAGATAAATGGATGTGGATGAATTAACTTAGCCAGGGTTGGCACATATAACTGGATCAATGCAAATCTATTCTTACCACCTGAGAAAGCAACTCAAATGATATTCTTTACAGATAATGAGCCAGGCTTTTTTCCCCCTTCCTCAAGGGATAGTTTTTCTTAGAAAACCTTCTGCAATAGAACTATGACATGACATTTTTGCAGTGCTAAGAGCTCTACCTGTGATAAACTATGTGCCATTGGGCCGTGGATAGGTGCCTCAATCTTTGGATGTCTTCATGTCTCTATCAGCAAAATGAAGTAAGGTGCCATCTTTTCCCTGCTTGAGTGTAGAAGTTATAGGAAATAATGAGCCCGATCCTTGCCTTTCCTGTCCTTTTCAAACAAAGAATAGCTACCAACATCTCAGGGTCAGTTTTTAAAAGAAAAATATTAAAAATCTTCAAAAATTTGAGATAATATTGTTCAAGTATCAGCATGTACAGCCCTTGGTGAAAAGATTTTATGTATAAGAAATATCAAAAGCAAATATTTTATGTGTTTCCAAATTATTTTGTTTCCCATTATGTATTCAAAGCTTGGTTGATAGAGAATGAGTTGAAACATGAAATTTTAAATTAGATAATGAACTACTCATAAATTACACTTTATTTAATATTCTGTGCACAAATTTATTATAGCAGAAAATGACATTAAATAAATAATTTTAATATTACATGTATTAACTTATTGTCTTATGTACTGAGTCTGTAATCAAGATAAAAGACAAGATTTTTTGAGAATTTGGATTGGCCGAGCAACCAGGGTTGTAGTTCCAGACTGCACCTACTAGTCCTGGGATGATGTAGCCAATGCAGAGGGGTATTTTAAAATTTTGAGGGAAACAGCAATATTTACCATCTATTGAAAACTGAGAAAACTATTAGCTTGAAGTAGTTTATAGTTTTAGCACTGAATTGTGCTACAAAAATTCAATCACTTCATACATTCGCAAAGCTGAGTGAAAGTTGCTCTGATTAAAAGCAGAAACCACAGACAAATCAATGTGGAACCCAAAATAAGGATGGCAATGTGCAATCTCATCCCAAGGTTTGAGATGATGTGCAGCGCCCAACTTCATTAGTTATTTAGTTATAATAATTAAATAATTATAATTATTAAGAATGAAAATTTTTTTGCTTTTCATCTATTATATTTTTAAGTGCCACTAAGCTGTTAGGATGTAAGTGCTTTTTAAGTTGTTTGGCCGCAACTACTATATGAATTGAATTGTTAGGTACTTCTTTTGATCTACAGTGCTGTTAAAATTACTCAGAAAATCTGAAAACCAAGAAATTTGAAAATCTTCTTCTCTGAGAGAAATGTGCAAAGGCATCATTGGTTTGAGCAGAGCTATGCCCAGTTAGGTCTGTATAACCTGGAGGGAAGCAGAGTCATTCACTGGGCTTGGTGCAGAGGATTTGGGAAATGGAATGATGGGTCTACACAGTTACATGCTGCTCATCTGGAAGTAAGGATTCTTTTAGTGACGTAGCCTTAATAACACCCCATATGAATTAGAGAAATGGAACATTTTAATTTTAGTGCATTGTGGTGGTACAGATGCCTCTCCATTTTTGTACACTAAAAGAGGAATTAATGCTCATTTTGTTACTATAAGGAGAACTGCCAGAAATGAGTAAACGTATGTTTTATTTAAAAGTTTCACATCTTTTGGTGCAGAAATGTTTTAGGATTATATTAACACTAGCTTGGTTTTTTAAGTTTAAATTAATCTGCTCATTGCTGAGTTCACTCATTTCAATGTCCACACTGAAATATTTTCCAGAAATAATTCAGCATGAGTATAAATTTATTTATTAATTTCTTAAACAGAAAAATTTTCTATTAATTATTTTAAGGGATCTAAGTGCATTGTCATTTAATCATTATTAGTAGTACTCACTAGTGTTTATATCTAGTGACAAGGTATCACATTTCATTCTTAATATTTAAGAATTTTAATATTTATATTAAAACTGGATTAAAAATAGACTCATTGTTTTAAAATAATGACTAAAGGATTGCGTATTCATGACAAATTGGACATATTTAAGTAAATGTTTATTAACATTAATGAGGTTATATCAAGACACTGTTATTGATAATTCATACTTATTACTGTTAGCTGTCAAGCTTAATAAGTTGCAGACAGGAAGATATGATTCCTTTATATAATATAATAAAGCAGACAGAAGAATTAGGTTATGAAAAGACAGGAAGATGGTGAACATCTAACCAAATACAATTGAGTTGAAATTTTTCTTTTTTATCTACTTAATTCTGTGGACCATGTTCATGGCAGCTTTGTATAAGGAAAAGATCTTAGGCAGCTAAAGAAGGGATTTGCAGAGAAACTGCATTCTCAGAAAGGATATAATAGGGAAGAAAAAGAGAAGCTAACCTTATGATGTTCAAAGGGAAATTTTTCTCGCACAAGATATTATGCGGAAAGGAAATGAATAACTCCACAAACAGAAAAAATATAAAATATTGGGGATTGATGGTACCCTGGAGATTTTAACCAACCCTTTTAATTTAGAGGTGAGGGTGGTTTATGTCCCAGAAAAGTTAAGCAACTTGTTTTTAGCCACATGGCTGGTTATTAGCAGAGCAGCTACTAGAAGGTAGAGCTTCTGCACAGATCAATGCTTTTCCATGACATTGTATTCCAGGGAATAATTATGACATATTAATTGTGTATGTAATATTTATTTGTAAAGCAAAAACCACTCACATTGTGACTTTAATTCATCAGATTTCTTTTCCTCTGTGTTTTTAGGACATTTGAGGACAATTATAAGAGGCAGGCAGGAAATGTGTTTCAACAGAAATAGCATGGGCTTAGGTGTCAGACTGGAATTCTGACTAACATTTATCAGCTCCATGACCTTGGGGAAGATATTAAAATCTCGGCAAGAATTTTTATATCTGTAAAATTTGGAAAACATGTCCTGTTGTGTGGCATTGTAAAGATTAATGAAGCAACAAGTAAAAAAGACACTGGTCCATAATAGGTTCTAAACAAATGTTAATTCACCTTTACTTAAATAGATTTTGAAGACAATGTTTTGAAAATAATTTGGAAAGCAAAAGGTTTGGGTACAAGGTGAAAAGAAATATTTAGGAAAATTACTACAGTCTTCAGTGTTCCACAACTGAATCACTTATGGACAAAATACTGCTCTTACTAGACATGTACAGAAAATGCTGTGGTCTACAAAAACATGTAGAGAAGGGTACAATAATTTTCCAATATAGTTCGCACTTAGTACCTGAAAAAGAATCCCAACTTAAAGTGTGTAGAGAGCTAATAAGGCTGAAGACAAAGTGAGTGGGAATTGTAGGAGGCGTTGACCTATAGGGTCTCTCCTCAGAGGACAGATTCCGCAGCACATGATCAAGAGTGCAAAGCCACCTAAAGCCACTTAAAGAATAGAGTGTTTTCTGTCAGAGGTGCCAAAAGACACTGATTATTTTCCCTCTTTCTTGGATACGGTGCCATCAAAAGAAGCCAGCCCTCTCACTAATTACTCATTACTCTGAAGTTTATTTGTGGTACAAATTGACTTTATTGCTTTTCTTTATTTCCTTCTCCCATCCCCTTTCTTCTTGTTTTGAGTGACAAGTACCCTATCTTTTCAGCATGGTTTTATGATGAAATATAACTAGAGGATGATAGGTTGCATTGTCTTCCATGTGTCCTTTTATATATGAACAAAGCAGGTGATTCTCATTTTGATATTATCCTTTATATTTAGTTTTACTTACAAAATTATGCAATATGAAGCACAGTATCTCCATTTTTATTTGTTCACAGTCTTTCACCAAGAAAGTTCATTTGTCCTCTTTTAAAAAAGAGAGTATGAGAAAGTGGGACGTGTAGAAAGAATTTTTTCAGGGAACATGTACATAGTTCTGCAGGTGAGGAGTATGTGGGTAATTTTCTAGGTTAGGGATCCAAGAAAACTTGTCCTACTTAAGAATTCACCAGCTACTTTATTTCTTTAGAGAACTTGCTTTAATGTTATATGTGCGGTTTCTGTGAGTTGCTAGATTTATGTAAAGATTGACCAGGGGGAGAGATTTCCTCAGGCTTCTGATATATTGCAAGAGCTCTACTCCAGGGAACACTTATGCAGATGCTGCAGGTTTTCTTGCTGGAGACTTCGCTGGATGAAAATGAATTAGGGAAGAGTTTGGAACTCTGAAGTGCAATGAATTTGGGGAGTAAGGACCAATTGTCGTTTTTATCTGAATTTGACAGGGGTGCTTTTATTTTTAACTTCTCTGGAAAGGATGAAAATCAAATTAAATGAGGCAGGATAGGTGAAAGGCATTTATAAATAGCAATGCTGTAAAGGAATGTAAGGCAAACACAACAACAGTTGTTCTATGTTTAAAAGGTGAATCTTAAGTAAGGTGGAGAATCTGCTTTCTTTCTTTTTTTAAAAAATATTTTAGAGTATTCATTCCTTTTTTAATTGAGGTAAAATTGTTATATAACATTATATTGGTTTCAAGTGTACAACCTAATAATTCAATTTTTGTATACACCACATAGTATCACCACAAATAAGTCTGGTTATCACCGGTCACCATACAACTGCAATTATTTTACCCTTCACTTATTTTACCCCCTACAGTCCCCTTCCCTTCTGAAAACCATGAGTCTGTTTTCTGTATCGATGAGTTTTCTTTGGATAAATACCCAGAAGTGGGATTGCTAGATCATAGATAGTTCTATTTTTAATTTTCTGAGGAGCCTCCATAGTGTTTTCCATAATGGTTGCACCAATTTACATCCCACCAATAGTGCACAAGAGTACCCTTTACTTTTTTTTTTCTTTTGGAATCATTAATCTACAATTACATGTGCAACGTTATGGTTATTAAACTCCCCACTTCATCAGTTCCCCCCCACCAACCCCCTTACAGTCACTATCCATAACTGTAGTGAGATGCTATAGAATCACTACTTTTCTTCTCTGAGTTGTACAGCCCTCCCCACGCCCCCCCCAACATTGTGTCTGCTAATCGTAATGCCCCCTTTTCCCCCTTGTCCCTCCCTTCCCACCCATCCTCCCCAGTCCCTTTCCCTTTGGTAACTGTTAGTCCATTCTTAGGTTCTGTGAGTCTGCTGCTGTTTTGTTCTTTCAGTTTTTTTTTTCTTTGCTCTTATGCTCCAATGCTCCACATATGAGTGAAATCATTTGATACTTGTCTTTTTCAGCTTGGCTTATTTCACTGAGCATAATACCCTCTAGCTCCATCCATATTGTTGCAAATGGTAGGATTTGTTTTCTTCTTATGGCTAAATAATATTCCATTGTGTATATGTACCACCTCTTCTTTATCCATTCATCTACTGATGGACACTTAGGTTGCTTCCATTTCTTGGCTATTGTAAATAGTGCTGCGATGAACATAGGGGTGCATATGTCTTTTTCAAACTGGGCTGCTGCATTCTTAGGGTAAATTCCTAGGAGTGGAATTCCTGGGTCAAATGGTATTTTTATTTTGAGTTTTTTGAGGAACCTCCATATTGCTTTCCACAATGGTTGAACTAATTTGCAGTCCCACCAGCAGTGTAGGAGGGTTCCCTTTTCTCCACATCCTCGCCAACATTTGTTGTTGTTTGTGTTTTGGATGTTGGCCATCCCTCACTGGTGTGAGGTGATATCTCATTGCGGTTTTAATCTGCATTTCTCTGATGATTAGTGATGTGGAGCATCTTTTCATGTGCCTGTTGGCCATCTGAATTTCTTCTTTGGAGAAGTGTCTATTCATATCCTCTGCCCATTTCTTAATTGGATTATTTACTTTTTGTTTGTTGAGGTGCATGACTTCTTTATATATTTTGGATGTCAATCCCTTACCTGACATGTCATTTATGAATATATTCTCCCATACTGTAGGATGTCTTTTTGTTCTGCTGATGGTGTCCTTTGCTGTACAGAAGCTTTTCAGCTTGATATAGTCCCACTTGTTCATTTTTGCTTTTGTTTCCCTTGCCCGGGGAGATATGTTCATGAAGCAGTCGCTCATGTTTATGTCCAAGAGATTTTTGCCTATGTTTATTTCTAAGAGTTTTATGGTTTCATGATTTACATTCAGGTCTTTGATCCATTTTGAGTTTACTTTTGTGTATGGGGTTAGACAGTAGTCCAGTTTCATTCTCTTGCATGTAGCTGTCCAGTTTAAGAGTTCCCTTTTCTACACATCCTCTCCAACACTTGTTTCCTGTCTTTTTGATATTAGCCATTCTGACTGGTGTGAGGTGGTATCTCATTGTAGTTTTGATTTGCATTTCCTTGATGACTAGTGATGGTGAACATATTTTCATGTGTCTGTCAGCATCTTTATGTCTTGTTTGGAAAAATGTCTATTTAAATCCTCTGCCCCTTTTAAATTGTTTTTTTTTTAAACTTGACTTGTCTGAGTTTTTTATATATTTTAGACATTAACCCCTTTTTGGATATATGATTCACAAACATTTTCTCCCATTCAGTAGGTTTCCTTTTCTTCCCTTTGCTGTGCTGAGGCTTTTTAGTTTGATGTAATCCCACTTGTTTGCTTTTGTTGACTTTGCTTTTGGAGTCATTTCTAAAAATTCAATACCAACACCAATGTCAAGTAGCCTACCACCTATATTTTCTTCTAGGAGTTTTATGGTTCCAGGTATTACATTTAAGTCTTTAACCTACGTTGAGTTAATTTTTGTGTATGGTGTTACGATAGTGGTCTAATTTCATGTTTTGCCTGTGGCTGTCCAGTTTTCCCAAGAACATTTATTCCTTTCCCCATTTTTGATCCTTTGTTGTAAATTAATTGACCATGAGCCTCTTCTTTACAGAGTCCTTCCCAGTGCTTGGTTAGTCTGAAGAGAGTGCTCAGGTACTCTCACTGACTTCTCAAACAAGCCACGTACATTCCTGCATTTTCTTTTTCCAATAGGAGAGGTGCTTCAGAATTTATTGAAACACAATATACCCAGCAGGGCTGGCTTTTTGGGCATAAGTCTGTGGAAGTTTCTCTCCCTAAAATCAGAGCATGAACTCTTTGTTTTTGGTAGACTACTCTGCCCTAAAGTACTTGGATTCTGTTTATTAGACTCAAAGCTTAAAATAATTTTTTTATGAGAATAGATTATTCTTCCTTTTAAAAATGTTAATTCCAGTGTAGAACATAGCACTTTGTATATTGAGAGCTTTTAAACCCTTTTTCTGAAAAGAAATACAAAGGAAACCCTTGAAAGTAATGCAGAGGATCTACTGTGTCCATCTAGGCCCCTATTTGTTTCTAGTTTAAAGATCAGGGCGAAAATCATGATCAAAGGCAGGGTAATTCATAAAATTGTAAGACCACTTCATCTGGCTATGTTCTGTAGAAGAGTCTTTGATTCAAATGACTCACACAAAGTAAAAATGTCTATAGATTCAGACAATTCAGACAAAAATTCTTTCTGGCAATAAACTTCCAGTGTAAACAGGAAGACTTATGGGTCTCATAATTTTAAAAATAAATGATATTCATTGCTTTGTGCTCATTTTGACTTTGAGACAAGAGATAAAATGATTAGTAAGAGTTCTGATTTTAAATCCAGTGCCAAGGATATTTACCAATACTATAAGGAACATGTGTATTTGTGTGTGCATAAGTAGTTTATTAAAAGAATGTAAATGGCATATACTATTTTGTATTCATAACAGACACTCTAAAATTGTGTGGCTTTAAAGAACTTGACAACTACATCATCATTACTAAGAAGAGAACTAAGAACTCCAACTTACATTGTGATCCATACTTCACAACAAGACTATTAAACAATTTCTCCAAAGTTGGAGTAATGTAATTTTCAAAGGAACCATCCACTGCATTTCAGAAAAAAAAGACAGTAGAAATTTTTAGCACAATTGATGACTATTCTTTATGAAAAAAAGTGTAATTTGTCTAATTTCCAGTAGAAACAAATGTATATAAAATTAAGTAAAGAAATGGGGAAATCAACAGTAGGTACATCACATGATGAAAATAATAATTTTAAAAGAGAGGCCTGAATTTCCTCTAAGAGGAGAAACTATGCAGGATGAGAAAGAATGTATGTATTTTTGAAGGGGAGCATGTAATAGTACACACTTTTCATATCTTTAACATCTATTTAAACTCTGAGAATAAGGCATGTCTCTGAATTAACTTGAGTGGATTTTCCCATAAATATAAAAGGAATCTTCAGACAGCATTTATGTTTGAGTCTTCATAAACAGGAAGACTTAGAGTTAAAAGCAAATTGGGTCTGGAGTACAGGAAAGGCTTTTTGTTTGATTTTAAATAAACACAGTCCATACACTCATCTGCCTTCACCTTGGAAGGACCAGTCCTTCAAACAAAACAAAACAAAAAATCCACAAGCTTTGGCTTCCCTATAGTGGAGGAGAAGCTAGGGTCCCTGAACTTTTCTTTCGGAGGGAGGAGGATGGTGGGAAATGTGCTCCTGTGCTTTGCTGTAGGGGAAGCTGAGTCTGGAACCTCTCTTTTAGGGACACTTATTTGTTTGCCCCTTCGTCCCAACCCTTACCCTAATGTCAGAACAGGTCCAAGGCTTTTCTGAAGCTAAAGCAAGTTCCGTGGGGCCGGACGCCCAGAGCGGCTGCTGGTTTGACACGAGACAAGCTTTGTAAGGAAGCAGCTACACAGCAAACTCGGTCAAGAGCTGTGCTGACTGTGTCGCGGCTGTTCTTAGGCTTGGAAAAGCCTCCCTGCCCATTTCCCTTAGCTTTCCGAGCAGCACTTGCAGCCACGTGCAAACAGGTCGCATATTTGGCGCAAAAAGCCGGGAGAATGAGGGACGTGGGGTCACTCCTTGGTGTGCTCTCGCCGAGTCCTAGGTGGAGTCTGCATGGGAACTGCCCCCC
>JAVSCE010018059.1:0-89620 GCA_032199065.1 Smutsia gigantea | reverse complement strand
TTGGATTGGTCACACAGTTCTCTTAATATTCTTTCATTCCTAGAAATCCTTTTATCTCTCTCTGCCTCAGCTTCTCTGTATTCCTGTTGTCTGATTTCTATTCCATTAACAGTCTCTTGCATCTCATCCATTCTGCTTTTAAGCCCGTTGATCGCTTGTCTGATTTCTGCATTGTCTTTCCTCAGTTCCCTCACTTCCTGCCTCAGCTTTTGCACATTTCTCTGTAGGTCCATCAGCATGGTTATGACTTTTATTCTGAATTCTTTTTCAGGAAGACTGTGCATTTCCATCCCTTCAGACTCCCTCTCTGGGATTGTCTGGTTGATTTTGGTCTGAACCATATTCCTCTGTCTTTTCATGGCTGTAGAAGTGGTCACTGGTAGTTGCCACGTATGTCAGCTGGGCTCTTTAAGACTTTAAAAAGAGAGAAAAAAACGAAAGAGAGAAAAAAAAAGAAAAAAAGAAAGAAAAGAAAAAACAAAAACAGAACAAAAAACAAAAACAAAACAAAAAAAATGCCCACCGGACATAGATTCTGTGGGAATGCTCTAGGTGGCGCTATTGCCCCACTATTCCACAGCTGTGACTGTGCCGCTCTGCAGGGCCCTTTATCGCTCTGGCAGGGGTGGGAACGAATAGGAGGCTGTTGATCTCAGTGAGAAGTGTAAGTATGGCTACGCTTCCTCAGTCGCCAGCTAAGGCGCCTGAAACTCCCCAGGACTCCCAGCCTGCTGGGCTGAGTGTGCTGGGGCGATCCAGCTCCTCCGCTGGGCTCCTGTCTCTTTAAGACCGTTGAAGAAAGCGCGCACTTTTTTTTTTCCTTCCTGGGACCCAGCTGCAAGCACCCTGGCGCGTTCCCCGCTCAGATCCTGCCCCTCTGTCTCTCCAATCTCCGCTGCACTGCGCAATGTGGGTCAGTGCTCCCCGCGCAGATCACCGGGGCTGGCTAGTTCGCAGGGTGTACTTCCACTCCCTCCCGGCTCTGAATCCTCTCCTCCCGCTGGTGCGCTGGGCTGGGGGAGTGCTCGGGTCCCACCGGGTCGCGGCTCCGTATCTTACCCGCCTCTTGGGGTGCCGAGTCCTCTCGGGTGTAGCTGCACGCTGTGCGCTTTCCTTTGTGTTCTCGTCTCTCTTTTAGGAATAGATGTATTTTCTGTGTTTTCATAGATAAATACAGTGTTGGGAGGAGATTTCTGCTGCCCTGCTCACACCGCCATCTTCCTGGAAATCTCATGTTTTTACTTTCTTAATTACAACTGGGCGGATCTTTAATACAGGAGAGGGTGGTGCCTCAGGTGGTGGCCTCCACAACAGATCGGCCCTCAGCTCCAACCCCTCATTCTCTCAGGACACCTCCCCTACCATCTCCAGAGCTGAAGGCACTGCTCTTCCCTGCCCCCCCCCTTGACCTTCTGCAATGCGGACTCTCCAGCTGCCTCCCCATAGTTGCTGCTAAGGAATTTTCCAGGAGCACAACCTGTCCTCTCAATAAGTGTCTCTTTTCCTTAAGGGCATCTCATAGGTCATCTCCAGCTTTTCCAAGTGATGCTGAAGTGTGTCTCTCTCCTGCCAAAGTCTGTCTCTCTCCTTGATAACCCTCTCTCTCTCCTTGATAACCATTTCTCTCTCCTTGATAATCCTCTCTCTCTCCTCAATAACACTTTCCACAATCTCGAGCAAAAGAGATCCCACAATGCCAGCTGCTACATGGCCACTCAAGGCCTCTAAGCAGTCTTCTATCTAATTCTGCAGCTTCTGGTTTCTCCACTCTTCACCAGTTCTGGGGAAGGCCCCACCCCTCTAGGAGGTACTTTACCCTAGACCAATTCCTTACTAGGGGCTCCCCAATTGGAAGCCCCATATATAGGGTGTTCCAGAGTGAAGCTGCACCCTCTACCTCTGCTGTCACTGGGACCTCCCCATCATCCCTAGAGGCAGCCCGCCAAGGGTCACACCCATTTAGACAGAGTTCGGGTTCAGAGGTCCTGCCAACTATGCCAGATATACTCAGAGGGGAAAATCCTGGGGCAAAATACCTCTAAACCTGAAATCAGTCAATGGGAGAAATAAAGTTAAGAAACCCGTTTATTTCTTACAAGCAAGCAGTCATCCTATCTCTCTCTTGACCAGGTTTCAGCAGAAGAGAGCTCCACCCAACTTCTCCGGTCCAGATAAACCCTTGCACGCCCTTGTGATTTCCTATTGATATGTGGGTGGAGTAAATCTCCCCACCCCTAGGAAACACCTATTGATATACAGATGCACTAAAGCCAGGTGAGAGATTCTGGAAATATTGCGATTTTACCCACAAATGTCAACCAGGACAAAGAGGTATCTTTGTTTCTTTACTGGAGGCATATGGGTAAAGTCTATTTTCCAGTCAGTGCTGGGGAGGGATTCCCAGAACTGGTGGTTAGGGAAGGGAGGAGGTCTGAAGTTGCTTTGAGGGTTGGTCATTTGGCATATGGACCATTGGGCGATTATCTTTTGTTGGGAGGTCCTAAGACCAGGAGTAAGATGTATGTGGGTCTGTAGGAACTGGAGCAGAGGGAATGAGCTGGCATGGAAATAATCATGGAAAGATGAAAAGAATTTATTTTGTAAGCCTTCAGGAAGGACCAATTTTCCATGGAGGAACCACCACTGTCCTTCTTGGAGTGTCCCCTGTTCTTTGAGTAGAGCTAATTCTTGGGACGAGTATGAGAGGGAACAGAAAGCAGGGAATGGAGAGAAGGTTGGCAGCTGCTTGTTTTGCTATTCTGTCAGCCTCGTTATTTCCATGAATGGTGTGTCTGAGGTTTTTGTCCTGTGAGTTAGGCTTTTGATGGGCCTTCAATGAGTGACAGCAGCTCAATGGGGTCGAAGTGCTGCCTCCAGGATATCTTGAATTAGGGTTCCATTTTGTATAGGGGTGTTTTTTGCTGTTAGGAATCCTCTTTTGTGCCAGATCTGGGCATTTGAATGCAGGATAATATATGCATATTTGGAGTCTGTATAGATATTGATAGTTTTACCTTTTGCCAGAGTAAGAACTCTGGTGAGTGTGTTAAGTTAGGCCTGCTGTGAGGTCGTCCCTGCAGGGAGGGCTGCCACCTCGATTACTTCTCTGGGAGAGTAGGAGGATTGGCTATCATGATAGCCCTCAATGATGGCATACCTTGCCTGAGAGGGGGCAGCCTTTGAAGTGCTTCCATCAATAAACCAGTAAGGAGACCTCGGAATATGTTCTGAGGTTATGTGATAGAAGCAGGTAAGAGTGAAATCAAGGAGCTTGGTGCACTCATGGTGGGGGGTGGAGTCGGTAGTGAGGTAGTGGGAGGAGGGTGGTGGGGTTTAGGACAGAAGAGCAGCAGAAGGTAACCAAGGGTTATAGAAGCTAAGATTGTAAGACTTGAACTTGGGCTGGGGAGAGAAGGGTTAGAGCCCAGTGACTGAGAAGGTTGGAGAGGTTGTGTGAGGAGTTTACCTGGAGGGGCCGGTGGAGGGCAGTTTTGGGGGCTTCTGGGATAAGGAGTGCAGCTGATGCTAGGACCTGTAAGCAGAGAGGCCAGCCTTTTATCACAAGGTCAAATTGTTTGGACAAATAGGCAACAGGCAGGAGGGAGTCCCCAGCTGATTATGCAAGTAGCCCTAATGCTTGTCCCTTTTTGCTGGTTAAGAATAGAAAGAAAGGTTTATTAGGGTTAGGTAGAGTCAAAGCAGATGCCTTGAGGAGTGCCCGCTTAAGGGCCCAGAAAGAAGCAGGAATTAAGTCTGTCTCTAGCACCCTTTCTTGGGGATCCCCATGGGAGGCCTTGTAAAGGGGTTTTGCATTGAGTGAGAAATTTGGGATCCAGAGGCTAAAATAGCTAAGAAGCTCCAGGAAGGAAAGAAGATCTCGCTTTGTGGTGGGGAAAGGGAGTTTATTAATAGCTTGTTTTCGGAAGGTGGGTATGCAGCAAGTGGTAAGGGTGAGGTCCAGGCCAAGGTAGGTGACCTTTTGCTGGACCAGCTGAGCTTTGTGTTCTGAGACACGGTATCCCTTTTCCCCCAGGAATCTAAGAAGGGAAATAGTGTGGGATATAGAAACATTTTTTGAGGGGCTGCAAAGCAAGAGGTCATCGACATATTGGAGCAGGTGGCTAGGGGCAAGGACAAGAGATTGGAGGTCCTTTTGTAGTGCTTGGCCAAAGAAGTGGGGGCTGCCTGAAATCCCTGGGGAAGATCTGTTCATGTGAGTTACTGGGTGAAGAGAGATATGGGGTCTGTCCAGGTGGAGGCAAAAAGTTGTTGGGAATCAGGGCTGAGGGGAAGAGTAAAGAAGGCATCTTTGAGGTCTAGGACAGTAGAATATTGAGTACTGGCAGGGATATGGGAGAGGAGGGAGTAGGGGTTGAAGACTACTGGGGGGTGGGAACAACAGTTTGGTTAATCTTTCAGAGATCTTGGACTAATTGGAAGGAGCCATCAGTTTTTTTTTACAGAAAGAATGGGAGTTTTGTTGGGGGAGTGGGTAGGAATGTGGATTTGGGCCTTAAGAAGGTGGTTGATGATGGGATGGAGGCCAAGATGGCCGTCGGGGCTCAGAGGGTATTGGTTAACTGTGACAGCTCGAGTAGGGTCTCTCAGGACTATTTTGGTGGGTTGGTGGTGTGAGGTTATACAAGGGCTTTTTCACGTCCCAAACAATAGGGTCAACTTGTGATTTAATAAGCTGTACTGCCTCAGAGGGAAGGATGTCTTTAGTGGGTATGACTGGGAGAATGAGGAGGGTTCTGAGGGAAGTGAGGGAAGGTGTAAGGATGCCCCCATGTGGTGGAGACTATCTCTTCCCAGAAGGGGTGTGGGGCAGTGGGGGTTACCAGAAAGGAGTGACTGAAAGTAATATGGACTAAGGAACAGTATAGTGGAGGGGTTTAGGCTGGTGTTTCTATTAAGCCTTTCGACCCAACAACTGAGATAGAGGAGGGGAGCAAAGGTCCCAAATATTCAGTAAGCACAGAGAGGCTGGCCACTGTGTTGACCAGAAAAGAAATCTGACTTCCGGCCACCACCACTGTTACCCATGGATCTGCTGGTGTCGCCCGTCAAGGGGGCCTTGGGATCCCGGCCACGTTGATCAGTCCCTGAAGACAAGGCCGTGAGGAATACCAGGTCCTTTCTAGATGTGTCTGGGCGCCTGGAAGGGAGAGAACTCAAGGGATGGGCTGACTTCCCTAGAGGGCAGCCCATTTTCCAGTGACCCCAATGTCTGCAGCCCAGACATGGCATTGTAGGAGGCCTGGGATCAGGGCAGGCTTTTGCCCCAGGGCCCTGACTGCAACAGCGGAAACAGCTGCTAGGCGGGTGTGCGGTGGAGGCTTTTGCAGGCTTGTCAGCAGGAGGTCAAATTAGGGAGCCCAGAATCTGATACTCAGCTTTAGCCAGTTTTCTTTCTGAGTTTTTTGTTCCTCATCCCGGTTGTTGAAGACTTTAAAGGCGAGGTCTACAAGCTCTTTTGGGGGTGTGTGGGGTCCATTTTCTAATTTTTGGAGTTTTTTATGAATATCTGGGTAAGACTGGGAAATGAAGTAGAGGTGTAGGAGAGTAAGACCCTCAGGATAGTTGGTGCTGGTGTTTGTGTATTTGATCATGGCCTCTGAAAGGCAGTTCATAAAGCGGGCTGGGTTTTCATTTGCCCCCTGGGTAATTTCCCTGAGGGGCTCATTGTTGACCTGCTTATTTTTATTTCTTTCTATCCCTCCCAGAAGGCAAGTGATCATGTGATCATGACTTGCCCTACCAGGGTCACCGAGTTTTTGTCCACTTGGGGTTATGGGGCTCAGCCGTGGGGACTGCTCGAGCTGCCCAGAGCATGATTAGCTGGGTGCTGGTGGTGCAACCTGTCGGCATGATTTTCAGCTGCAGTGCCAAATGCATTCCCTCTCATCATCCTTGAGGGTGGATGAGAGGAAGGGGTAAATGTCCCCCAAATGAGGTCGGACATTTTAGTAATGTGGAGGAAATCTTTCCTGAATTTACTGGGATTTTCTGAGAAGGACCCATCTTTTGTTCAATATGCTCCAGGATATTGAAAAGGAGACATGAACACGAATGGCCTTTCAATGCCTGGAGAGCATGGAGGGGTAGGATAGGGTGGGGAGTGAGAGTGTGAGAGCAGGTCTGAGGCGGGGAGAAGGGTGGGTTTGGGGAGGGGTTGGGTTAAAAGAGGCCGACAGGCCGGCAGATATCAGAAAGGAGGAGCCAGCGGAGGGGAGGGATCTGGGCTTTGCTGAGGCTGTGGGGGAGGAGGAGGACAAGGCCCCGGGCCGTCAGCCGGTGAGGGAGGAGGAGGGTAGAGGCGTGATGTTGCCAGGGTAGGGGTAGGGGATTTTTGTTCAGTGAGGAGAACTTTACAGGGCTTTTGTTCAGCGGGAGGAGATTTAGGTGGGGGGGGGGTTTGTTCAGCAGGAAGGATTTGAAGAGAGGAGAGGGAGGAACAAAGGGAGTGTTGCTTGCGGAGGGTAAAGAAGCCTTGGACACAGGGAACTTTGGCCATTCGTCAGTCCCCTGTAGAAAGTTATCAAGATCTGGGAGAATTTGGAAATCGTAAGTACCCCTAACTGGCCAGTGTGACCTGTTACCGAGTTTGTATTGGGGCCACATGGAAGTGGAGTAAAAGATCAATTTTTTAAATTTAATGTCTCCTTTTAATCCCAATTGGAAAAGATTATGTAGGAGACAGCTGAGGGGGTGTCGCCCAATGTTTTTGAGGGAGAATTGCGCATAGTGGAGGGTGAGAATAGGTGGCCAAGGTTGGGAAACAGACCACCAGGACGTCTCCCTGCAATAGGCTTCCCAGTCTGAGTCCCTGGGTTCCCAGAGCCAGATGAGATTGTCCTGCACACTGAAAGGAAGTTTCCTCCCTACTCAAGAGTGCAGGAGGTCCCCTTTTGTCATGGTGTTCTCAAATGGAGAACAAAGAGGAAGGGAAAGGAAAGGGAAAAGGGAAAAGGGGATGGCAGATCAATTTTCCCCAAGTGCCAAAAGAAAGCCAGTGAGGCCAGAATCTCACCCTCCTGGGAATGGCGATGGATTAGTGGCTGGTGGTGGATGTGTACATTGAGGTCTGGCAAGATGGTCCCTGGACTGGAGTTTGTGAGGGGGTGTTGGATGAGGGAGGGAAGGGAAATGGGACAAGACACAGGAGGATCTCAGGATTTAGGAGTTACCTGGGATGAGCTGCCACTGCCCACTGCTTCCTAGGTTGCAAAAGAGCTCCTGCTAGGAAGATGTTGACCTTGGCTCTGGATGTGTGGGGGCAAAGGGCTATGGGAAATCTCTGTACCTTTCTCTCAATTTTTCTATGAACATAAAATTGCTCTAAAAAAAAAAAAGAGCCCCTGCTCTCTGCTCCCACTCCCGGGTTTCGGCACCAGATAAAAGAAAAAGAAGGGACACCAACTCAACAGACCAAGCAGGTTTATTGCTAAATCTGAGAGGGACCTGTCTGTTCTGGTGAGCAGAACAAAGAAGGTGTCTCTTACAGGCTAGGAGGCTTTTTATGGCCAGGTTTTTTTAGCAGACCTTTGAGGGGATGGGTCATGGAAAAGGTGGGCTTGTGGCTTGTGTATGTGTCCTCCGGAGAATGCTTGTAGCCTAAGTAAGATGACACCTAGGTCTGTTTGAGGTGGTGGGTGGGCTTATTTAAAATGGTGGTACTCCTGTCCAGGCTCTATAAGATACAAAGAAAGCACATGGCAGTAATAAAATGAAAAGCAGGTGATGCTCATGGAGGCAAGAGGCTACTCTCAGTAGGTAGCATTGTATCTTAGTTGGATGTATGGTTCTACTGTAACTAGCTGGATGACCTAGGTCAACCTCTCTGAGCCTCAATTCCTTTGCCTAACAATGAGGGATAATATTATCACATGGTGTCATTAGGAGAATTAAATAATACAGTGAATGGAAAGTGCTTAGTACAAAACCTGGCAATAATGTTAGCTTAGGGTAAAAAAAAGTAGCTGTCCTGACTATAATAATATGTTATTTGTACAGTTGACCCTTAAGCAACATGGGTTTGAACTGTGTGGATCCAGTTATATGTGATTTTTTTTCAATAAATATATTGTGTTTATGTTATCAGTAAGGCCTTCAGTTACTAATAGGCTATTAGTAGTTAAGTTTTTGAGGAGCAAAAAGTTATATGAGGATTTTTGACTGTGCAGGGAGTCGGTACCCTTAACCTCTGTGTCGTTCAAGGGTAAACGGTACAGATTTTAAATTTCACTACCTGTTATTTCTCTTTGGATGCTCAATCATCTTCTGAAGTAAGATAGTAATGCCAGAAGTATATATCCATTTAACAAATGAGGAAACTGAGGTACCAAGGGTAAAATAATTTATGAGGTTGTATAGTGACATGATTGGAACCAGAATTCCATTCTCCAGACTGTTAAATTGGGCCTTTCTCCTTTTCTCCATTCAATCATGTAGCCATCACAGGAGATGTAATACATAAACCTAATTCTAAGGTTTTGTTTGGCTTTATGACTCTTTACACAGTATGAGTCCCGCATGACCATATTAATGATCATGATGTCAAGAAAAGTCATCCAGAGCATGTTGATTGGGGAGAAATCTGAGAGCCAACATTCTAGCAATCACCAAGGGAGAACTTGGTCACCTGTTGAAGTTCTGAACCTTAGACTAGAGCTCAAGGGAGGCTTGTGCAGGACTGCTATCAGATGGGTGATCTGCCTCTTACAGCATGCTGTCGTAAAGATTGTGAGGGAGAAGTACTTGAAGACAACATCATTTGAAAGCCAGGAGGAACTGCAGACGTTTATTAGTGAGCTCTATGTGTTCTTGGTGGATCAGATGCATGTGGCCTTGAACCAGGTAAGTGCTCAAGAACTAAGAGCACTTCTTTTTCTCTGTAGGGCATCAAGGTCTACTCTGAATGATTCCTTCCATCTTTGTTTCCTTTCTTCCTTAATTCAACAAATATTTATTGAAGTATCTGCTCTATGATAGCACTGAAAACACAAAGATGAATAAGAAATTGCCCAAATTTTGACTAATTTTAGAGATAACAAGGGGTTATGCTTTCAATTTCCTAGAAATATAAATTTATAACTTCATAAAAATTATGAAATGGGAAAGTAGTTAGCTAAAAATTACAGAGATTTTATTTTTAAAATGGAAAAGTCTTCAGCACATTGAAACTCTGGGGTGGGGGGTGGGGGGAGAATGTTCCCACCCTGGGAGCAAATAACCTTTGAAGCCAAAATTAGTCAAAGGGAGAAATAAAGTGGGAGCAACCTGTTTATTGGTTACAAGCAGTCATCCACTTCTGCTTGCCTGTGTCCCTCATGACTTGGCTGTAAAAAGGGACCCCACCAAACCTCTCTGGTCTAGATATGCCCTTGTGCCCCCTTATAACCACCTACTGATATGCAGATGGACTACTTCTCTCCACCCCTTGGAAACACCCATTGTTATGGAGATAAACTAAGGCCAGGCGAGAAATTCTGGAAATACTGCAATTTTACCCACATACATCCACAGGTTTGGGAAAAGGAGCAGCAGACTGGGAGAAGTTGAAAATAGAGAGAAAGAGGAGATAATTGATGGCAAAACCAGGGTATACACATGAGAAAGAATCAAGAATTTAGATGGTAGTATTAGCTTTGAAACAAAAGGATGTGTTGCCTCTTTTTCTGAGACTGGAAGTAAAGAGATTCGGTGGATACAGACATAAACGATTTAGGTGTGGTGTTCAACAGTTGCGGGATTTCTCGCCTAATGGTTTCTATTCCCTCTGTGAAGTAACATCTTTACTGAAAGTGAAGGGGATAAGGGTTGAATGAAAAACTTGAAGAAAAGGAGAAAATTAGTTACTGTACAGCATTATGGAGTATGTTGCTGCGCAAGGACAAACTCATAGATTGCTAAGCATATTAAAGGCCCTCAGTTAAGATTAACACCAGAGAGTCTGTGGCAGCTCAGATGTCATTATGTGTATGCAGTTTTCCTCAGGATCAGTTATCAGGTCCTGTCTAAAAATGAAGGTCAGACTATATGATTGTTTTACTTTGGAAGTTTGCAGGACAAGTATAGGAGAAGGATATGGATGTCAAGGACTTGAGTGTGTTAGTGAGAGAGCAGCATGAGTAGATGATCATGAGATCAAGGCTTATCTACTCAGGAAATGATAGGCATATTGGAAATGAAGGAAATGAAGTCAAATACAGTTTTCAGGGATCTAAGTGATAAAAAGACAGAACGCTTGTAATGTGGGTTCTAGGAGTGGATATTAGAGTTAGAATATTTCTGGTGTGGGCATGGAAGTATGTTATTGGAGGGATTTGGAGATTAATATCACCAAAATTAAAGGAACAAAGAACCAGAGATATTAATCAATGATTAGAAACTCTTGTTGACCCAAATTTAGTTTTACTCCCCACATCCCTTGGTAACTATTTGTTAAAGTTACTGATAGTACTTCTACTTCTAATTAAAGAATTTTATGGGGTCTTCCTTGGCCACAGCTTCTAACCCAGGAGATTACTTATTATGCCAGAACTGCCTTCCTATCTGGGTGTATAGGATATATTGTTTTTTTCTGGGTTTTCTCTGACCTTCCTAGCTATTTCTAAAATGTCTCCTTTGTAGGATCTATCTGTCTGTATACCCTCTAAAAGTATAGATGTAGCTTCTAAAGCTTTATCCTTCGTTTACTGTTTTCTTAATGTTTGGAGATTTAACTTGATTCAGGCTTGCCAACCTTCTTCGTGTTTTGGCATCTAAAAACTAATAATATTTATCCTGTGCACTAGAGAAAATGAAGGAAACTCCTTGAGGTCAGAGGAGACTTACTTAGGGATTCTGACTGCCCTGGGGGTTAAGGAGAGCACTTCTGCTCTAAATAATTTTTACTCACTTCCATAAGCTCAGACTGTTGGTATTCAGATACCTCAGCTTCTCTTTCACACTTGATATTTCTCTTTTGGTTCATTCTCATTCTCTTACTGTATTGGCAAGACTGGAAGAAACTTCAATATCATTTTAGACCTCATGACTAGAGTCTCACATCTGGTTTATTCTTATAAAACTTCTCTACTTGTGATTGCTTCGTTTTGTCTGCCTAATACCTTGATGTTGATAAGACCATGCCAGATGATGTCCAAGGTGCTGTTTCAACCATTTATATGAGCAGTGAACAGCTTCGACTCTTTGCATTTGAAGCAGAAATCAATGAGAACTTTGAAATGGCAGCTGTGTATTATAAAGAGGTAAGTAAACATCTTCCCAGTATATGTTGTTACTATTACTTGTACAGCATGGGTATAATAAATAGTAGTTTTTGATTGTTTAAAATCCAACCTGATTGGTGAAAGGATAGAAACATACATCAACAAAACAGAGTCCAAAAATAGGTCCATACAAATAAGGCCATTATCTTTCGACAAAGGTATAAAGGAAATTCAACAGAGAAAGGATAGTCTTCTCAAAAATAGTGTTAGAATAGTTAGTAATCTGTCTGCAAGAAATGACCCTTGACCTAGACCTCAAATGTTGTATAAAAAACAGCTCAAAATGGATCATAGATCTGAATGTGAAACATGAAACTATAAAGCTTGTAGAAGAAAACAGAGGAGAAAATCTTCATGACCTGGAGTTAGGTAAAGAGTTCTTAGACAGGATACCAATGAACAACCCATCAAGGAAGAAGTTGATAAATGGAACTTCATCAAAATTACAAATGTATGCTCTGTGAAAGACACTGTTAAGAGAAATAAAAGAAAAGGTACAGACTAGGAAAAAACATCTGTAAAACATATATCTAACAAAGGGTTTGTGTCCAGAATATTAAGAATTCCCAAAACTCAACAGCAATAAAAAACAACCAACTAATAATGGGCAAAGGATTTGAACAGACACTCCACTAAGGAGGACAAAAATATGATAAATAAGAACATGAAAAGATGTCTAATATCATTAGCCATCAGGGAATGCAAATTAAAACCATGATGAAATGCCACTGCACACTTACTGGAGTAATTAAAATGGAAAATGTTGACAATACAAGGTGCTGGTGAGGAAACAAAGCAACTAGAATTCTCATACTTTGCTGAAGGAAATGTCTAATGACATAGCCACTCTTGAAAACAGTTTGGCAGTTTCTTGTGTATTTGTCATATGACCCACTCCTGGGTATTTACCTTAAAGAAATGAAATGTTATGCACACTAATACTTATAGCAGCGCCATTTCATAATTGCTCAAGCCAGAAGCAACTCAAATGTTCTTCAAAGGGTGAATAAACAAATTATAGTCTATCCATCTAATGAAATACTATTCAGCAATAAAAGAAAAGAACTGCTGATACAAACAACTTGGATGAATCTCAAAGGCATTATACTGAGTGAAAAAAGCCAGTGTCAAAAGATTACATACTGTATGGTTCCTTTTATGACATTCTTGAAATGACAATGGATAACGGATCAGTGGTTGCCAGAATTTATGGGTGGGGAGAAGAGATGACTATAAAAAGGGCAAAAGGAAGTCTTTTGGGACGATGGAACTGTTCTGTAATTCAATTGTGGCAATGGTAACATGAAGGTATACATGTGTTAAAATTTACAGAAATGTATACCAAAAACAAATATTCAACAAATTTAGGAAATATTTATCAAGCCCTTACAGTGTGTTATGAATGACAATCAAATTCTCTAGCTCTGTTAGTACTGTCTACCACATGCATCATGGGTGCATAAACTTATATGAAGAATGGCCTGACCTCCAGTTATATTTGTTTAATTGTTGAGGTATAATTTACTGCTGTAACATTCACCCATTTAAAGTGTACAGTGGTGTTTAGTGTATTTATAGTTATGCAACCATCCCACAATCTAATTTTCAAATAGACTTTTTAAAAAGAGTAGTTTTAGATTGATAGCAAACCACAATCTAACTTTAGACCATTTGCATCATCCCAAAAAGGAACCCTGTGCCCATTAGCAGTCACTCCCTATTCCTCTTCACCCCCAACCTGAGGCAGCCACTAATTTACTTTATTTTTAGATATACAGCCTATTGCAGACAGTTGATACAAATGGAAACATACGATATGTGGTCTTTTGTGACTATCTTCTTTCACTTAACATAATATTTTTGATTCATGTTGTACATGTTTTAGTATTTTATTTCTTTCTATGGCTGAGTAACATTACATTGTGTAGATATACCGTAGTTTGTTCATTCATTCATTAGGTGTTGGGCATTTGATTGATTTCCACTATTTGGCTATTACAAATAATGCTGCTATGAACATTCATGTATAAAATGTGTACGTTTTTGTATGGACATATATTTTCAGTTCTCTTGGGTATATACTTACGAGTGGAATTCCTGGGTCTTATCGTAACTCTATATTTAACTTTTTGAGCAACTGCCGCCTGTTTTCCAAAAGGCTGCACTATTTATATTCCCACCAGCAACAGATGAGGCTTCCATAGTCTCCAAATTCTCGCTAATGCCGGTTATTGTCCATCTTTTTTTTTATAGCCATTCTAATGAGAGTGAAGTAATAATCTCATTGTGGTTTTGTTCTGTGTTTCTCTAGTTAGTGCTTTTAAACATCTTTCACATAATTTTTTCAAGAGGAAAATACATTCCAAATTCTAAATTAATTAACAGAGGGATGTTTACACTACAGGTTCAAAACATCAATCTATGTAAATAAATTGTTATGTCCTTTTGTGACTGGCTTATTTCACTTAGCGTATGTCAGAATTTCCTTCCTTTTTAAAGCTGAAAACTGTTGTATTGTGTGTCTATACCACATTTTGCTTATCCATTCATTCGTCACTGGGCACGTGGGTTGCTTATAATTTTTAACTATTATGAATAAGCTGCTCTCAGCATAGATGTACAGATATCTCTTTAAAACTCTGCTTTCAATTCTTGTTGGTATACACATAGAAGTGGGATGGCTGTATCATATGATAATTCTATTTTTAATGTTTTAAGGAACCACCATATGTTTTCCAAAGTGGCTGTATTGTTTCAAATTCCCTCTGTGTCCTGGAGTTCTAATTTCTCCAAATCCTAATCAACATTTTTATTTTCGGTTTTGTTGACAGTAGTTATCCTAGTGGGTGTGAGGTGGTAGTTCACTTTGGTTTGATTTTCTGATGATTAGTGATGTTGAGAATCTTTTTCTATGTTTTTCGACAATTTATAGATCTTTGGAGAAATGTCTGTTCAAGTCCTTTGCCCATTTTTGAGTCAGGTTGTTTGATTTTTTTGTTGCTGAGTTTCAGGAGTTCTTTATATATTCTCAATATTGACCTCTTACATGATATATTATTGGCAAATATTTTATCCATTCTATGAGTTAACTTTTTACTCTGTTTATAGTTTCTGTTGATGTACAAAAGTTTTAATTTTGAAATCCAATTTTTCTTTTTTTCTTTGGTTGCCTTTGCCTTTGGTATCATTGCCAAGAAATCACTATCAAATCCAATGTCATGAAGCTATTGCCCTGTTTTCTTCTCAGAGTTTTATAGCTTTTGGACTTACATTTAGGCCTTTTATCCATTTTGAGTTGTTTTTTGTGTATTTTGTGTTAGGTAAGGGTCCAGCTTCATTCTTTTGCCTGTGGATATCCAGTTTTTCCTAGCACCATTTATCGAGAAGACTGTCCCTTCCCCTCCTGAGTGGTCTTGGTCCCTATGTCAAAAATCATTTGACTACATATGTGAGAGTTTATTTCCAGGCTCTGTATTCTCTATTATTCTATATGTCTGCCTTTTCCCAGTTCCACATGGATTACTGTAGCTTTATAATTTTTGAAAGCACAAAGATGTGAAATCAGGAAGGTTGCATAACTCTGTAAATATACTCTTTCCACTATTTAATGGCTCATCCTATAGTTCTTAAATTTGGGGAAATATAAAAATGTGGGGAATATAAGGGAAATGTTGCGATTCTTCAGTATGTGATGGTGAGTCCTCCAATTCTGTTTTTTTTTTTTTAAGATTGTTTTGGCTATACAGAATCCCTTGAGATACCATATGAATTTTAGGATTTCTATTTTTGCAAAAAATATCATTGGGATTTTGATAGAGATTGCATTGAATCATAAATTGCTTTGGGTAGTATTGATGTCTTAAAAATATTAAATCTTTTAATCCATGAACATAGTATGTGTTTCCATGCATTTATTATGTCTTTAATTTCTTTCAGCAATGTTTTGCAGTTATCATTCATTATGAGGTGCTTTTCTTACATGTTTGTAGATAAACTTATATTTGCCATCTCAAGACTGTGAGAGAAATGACTATAATGAATATTTCAAATGAATCTTTAATTTCTCAAGCAATTGGATGAGCTTATGGGGATCACAACACTCACACTAGGAAGCAATGACTTGAGGATTCAAATTTTAAATTATTTCGACGAATACTTATTGACTGTATACTGAAAGCCTGAGTGATAACAGTACTAGGCATTCAGAATTTAGTAGTAATCAAAAAAGAAGTCATAGTTTCTGCTTTCATATAGCTTGTGGAGTGCTTATTGTGTGATGTTACATGTAGAAAAAACATGGCGTAGTATCACAATAACCTTGGTCCTCCTGATGCTTTGTGCGATAGAGGTTGGTCCGTGAGCCTCAGAACCTAGAACACTGGCTGGATTATGGTGCCTTCTACCTCCTAATTGAGGACAACATCAAAGCACAGGAGTGTTTCCGGAAAGCCCTTTCCCTCAACCAGAATCATATCCACAGGTATGGGTGGAAGGGAGATGAGGAATGAATATGAGCACATAGCTTATATATGAACTTGTCTTGGTCCCGTGATTGTGTCATGGGACCATGTTCTGTAAACCAATGTTTTTGGTCTCTCTCAGCTTGTTGTTGTGTGGTGTCCTGGCTGCCCTGCTGGAGAACTATGAGCAGGCAGAAATTTTCTTTGAGGATGCTACTTGCTTGGAACCAACTAATGTTGTAGCCTGGACTTTACTTGGTACAGTATTTTTCTGTGATAAGAATGTGTTTTCTTTCATTATAAGATTCTCCCTTTCTCTTTCCACTCTTTAACGGCTCATCCTGTAGTTTAAATTTTGGGGAATATAAAAATGTGGGGAATATAAGTGAAATGTTGCAATTCTTCAGCATATGATGGTGGGAAATTAGTCACATTTATTTCAGTATCTTTCTTTCTTCAGGTTTGTACTACGAAATTCTAAACAATGACATTCGAATGGAAATGGCGTTTCATGAGGCCTCCAAACAGCTTCAGGCACAAGTGCTTCAAGCACAAGTAGTGACCCAGAAGAACACCGGTACTGTAGAGTACTTTGAAGGAGCAGGGAAAGTAGAATCCAGTTTAGGCCCTTGGGGAATTACTAGTGGTTCTTCTACAACAGCAATCAAAGTGGAAACTCCAGCAGGTAGGACCAGGGAATGGAAATGATGAGTGGCTATTGGAAAGTTAGTGTCCTTTTGAATAGGACCTTGCCCATACATAGTAGTACTTGGTAAATGTTTGTTAAATGAGGTAGTAGGTGGAGTTTTGAGTTGTTCTAGGTATACTAGGAAAGACTCCTTCTAAGTATTTCCTCATTAATATGATTGAAACTCTGAAGCTTCTGTTGCTGTAAAGTTTTTTTTTTTAATTTTAGAGAATTTACTTGTCTCTACATACCCTTAAAGGTATATCATTCTAGCAAAGTAAGTTTCTTCCTTTTTTCTTCTCATTCTCTTCTCCAACATATAAGGTCTTTCTCTTTTGATTCTTAAATTTATTTACTTATTTATGTACTCCCTTTTTTTCCTGTCCCTCATTCCCATTCTTCTTTCCTCCACTTTAGGAAATCACTCTAAAGTGTTTAATGTAATATGTGTGTTTTTATTTACGTTTCTTGCATATGTTATTTTGTTTATATGTTATTGCATATTGTTATTTTGTATGCATATATTTTCAGCAGTTTGTTTAAGGTATAATTGTCATTTAATGAATTATGCATATTTAACATGTAAATTTGATAAGTTTGACGTATCCCATGAAAACATCACCACAATCAAGACAATGAAAATATCCAAAATTCCCCAAACTTTTCTTGGGCCCATTTGTAATCTTTTTCTCTTGCTTCCATTTCCAGATAGCAGTCAAGCAGCTTTCCATTACCATAGATGAGTTTGCATGTTCTAGAATTTTAGGATTCTAGAAAATATCTATAATTTTCTAGAATTTCTAGGATTAAATAGAATTGTACAGTAGGTGCTTTTTTTTGGTCTGATTTCTTTTACTGAACATAATTATTTTGAGATTTAAGTCTGTTGTTGCCTGCATCAGTAGTTCATCCCGTTTAATTACTAAATAGTATCCCACTGTATGGATATACCATAATATGTTTATTTGCCTGTTAAGAGATATTTGGATTGTTTCCACTTGGGGACTATTAAAATAAAGCTGCTATGGATCGTTGTCTATAAGTCATTGTATGGACATATAATTTCATTTCTGTTGAGTAGATAACTAAGGAGTTGAATGGCTGGGACTATGGATTATTTAGCAGTATACTTTTATTTTCTAAGTATTTTTCCATGTGTCTTTTATTTCTACTTTTTTTTTTGGTATTAATGTACAATTACATGAGCACATTATGGTTACTTGACTCCCCCTATTATCAAGTCCCCACCACATACCCCATTACAGTCACTGTCCATCAGCGTAGTAAGATGCTATAGAGTCACTACTTGTCTTCTCTGTGTTATACTGCCTTCCCTGTATCCCCTGTACTACATTATGTGTGCTAATTGTTCCATGTATCTTTTAAAATATTTTCTAATTTAATTTCATTGTGGTTACAAAACATACTAAGTATAATTTGAATCCTTTTAAATTTATTTTGACTTGTTTTATGATCAGCATATGGTCTGTCTTGATAAATGATCCATATATACTTGAAAAGAATGTACTCTGCTGTTGTTGAGTGGTGTGTTCTATAGATTTGTTAGGTTTAATTAGTTGATTGTGTTGTTCAACTCCCTATATCCTTCATTTTAATAGTTATTCCTGCTTAAAACTCTTCTTCATAACCTTCTTCTCCTTTTGCCTATGGAAGAATAACCCTAGCTGTCAAATACCAATACAGTCTAGCCCTATGTACCTTTCCCTTAATTTTCTCTATGCAATCCTCAATGCCCATTAAAAAAATGAGCCCACAACTTCCATGCTTTGCCAACAGCATGCCCCCATCCTTGAGTGTCCCACCCCTCTCTACCTATCCAATTTTTACCTCTTTTCCAAAACCGTATCTTTTGCTGTAGCTGAGAATGACCTCTTCTGATTAGGAGACAGCTGGCACTTATCTTTTCCTGCCTGTAACTCCTTTTTATTTTTATTTGCCAAACATTTGTTTATTTTAGAGACAGCATGACATATTTAAGAGCTTCAGCAAAATTTTAACTTCTCTGTGATTCACTTTGTTTAAAGGAGCATAATAAATATATCTCATAGTGTCTTGAAAAATGAATGAGATTATATATTCAAGTCTTTGGTACAATACCTAACATACAGTCATGCTCAAATATAGCTGCTGCCACCACTACTACTACTACTACTGTTATTATTATTATTATTGCTGAGAGAAGTTGAGCCAAATTCCTATCCCTCAGTGGTTTTATTATTGTCTAAGGATATATCTCCTCATCTGAATTCTTGAGATTCTGAGTTTAGCAAGTAACTTTAATAATAGATATCTGTTTGACATTATCATGATTTAGGTTGGCAGCAGGGTTGGACTAGCAGTCATAGTGACAGAAGCTTGCTGTGCACTTAGTTTATATGCTTATACTCTTAAGTTATTCTGAAATATAAAAAGTTTGCAAACAAGTCCATGCAGTATTTAGGGAATATGTTTCTTATGCTTTAAAAATTAATTGTATTTTGTCCCCTGTAATAATCTTTTTTTTTAAATAATTTATTTTGGATCATTAAACCTGTAATAATCTTTTAATATCCAATGTAGGAAGATGTTTTCTTGTTTTCCTATTAAAATTTATCTATTTAGGTCCAGGAGCTACATTATCCATTCTAGATGAATTTTTTGAAGAATCCTCCAAACTGCAGCCTGATTCACAAGAACCCATTTTGTCTGTACAACCTCAGTATCCAACTGTCAGCCAAAAGCCATCCAACACATTTCTTAAGGAGATATCAGCAAAAAAAGGTAATTAGGAATAAAGATTTCTACTTGAAAGAGGGGCATAAACAAACCAAACAAGATGAAAACTATGATTACCAAAAAAGCAATCTTAACTTGTTTGAAGTTGGCTAGTTTAAATGTCCTATTGCCTGAATCCCTTCAAATGAGGCTACGCTCTGAAATCCAAACTCAGTAATGCAACTCCTTCAATAGGCAAGGATTATATTTAGCTCAGAGAATTAGCTAACTGAAGACCCATGGATTTCTAACAATGATTTTTCATTTTTAGACTATTTACAGATTGTGTTTCACATTCAAGAAAATTGGGATATTAAAAAAAAACCCTTTTATTTGGTTGTGACTTGCATTTGGAACCACCACGTAGGCTAACCTAGAGAACCCTTAATATCTCTTCTTTGGGGATTGTTGCTATAGAGCAAGCTATTGCTTTCCAGATTATAATCTCTCTCATTTATTAGATTAAAATACTTTCCATGCTACATTAGTGTATCTGAGCTTCTGACAGTTTCCTTTACATCTAATCATCTATTCTTTTAATATAATATTTTCAGAAGCATTAAAATGTCAAGATTCATCAACTCATTTTCATCCCACCTCTTATGGTGTTTCCCAAACTCCTACCACTATCTTCATGGAGACCATACGCTTCTTGATGAAGGTCAATGCTGTGAAGGTCAGAATATTTGGAAAGGGGAAAGTAGATGGAAAGATTTTAGTAAACTACATATTTTATCCATAGTGGTATCTTTGTAAATTTAAATATGTATAACACAGAAATCAAATATGCTTTTGAGAGCACATGTAACCACTCTCTGCAGAGAGCATCAGAATACCTCACTACATATCTGCTTCCTTCCAGCAGAATAAAATCAGGTAGTAAGTCTCTTTATTATGGGAACTCAAATTATGTGAGTGTTGAGGGTTCACAGGAACCTAATCATACCCTCTGCCCTTCCAGGTTCTGAACCAATGGGAAACAGTTACACAGGGCTATATGGGGGGATAAAAATATTAAACTTTTTTTATTGGTAAAACAGCACTGGAGATGTGACTGGTCCCATGGAGATATGACTTACCCACATACTCACAGGTGGAACAGCTAGAGAATTGCAACCTCCTCCCAGAGAAGAAGAGCATCCTGTGAAGTTGACCTACCATGTGGGAAACAAGAAACATATCTGTGAAGCAAGGAGCAGGGGAGAGAGCAAAATCCAGGAGCCAAGAGAGTTGGCCCTGATCCTGCAGAGTACATGCTCCACTTGAGGGTGGGCAGGCTCAGATAGAGCAAGAATTATGAATTGGGTGGGAGTGGGCCACCATAAACAGAAGTCTTTAACATGCTAACCTTTTCCAATAGAGAAATGGGCTTTCTACCTTCCTGATTAAATAAACCACTATCCCCCCAAAGAGCCAGAATGCAATTAGAAGAAACAGCTGAAGAGCTTCCCTCCAGTATTTTCCTAAGAAAGTATGAGTGTCAGTGGAAATTTATATGTTATAGGCTGAGATGGGAATAGAGGGAAAAGGTGGATTTCCCCTCTGTGATTAGCAAGTACATCTGATTTTGTCCAATTTGCAGGCCTCACATAGTATTAAAATCAAAGAATAGCAAAAAATACAAAACTGGTGAACATAACAAATATTTGAGAGTATGTCAGAAATAGACATTTATGTTTCTAAGATCCTGAGTGCAGAATTTTAGAAGGGGGGGTTTTTCCTCACTGTAAGATTCCTTGCAATTACAACCGCCTGAAATGTCAGCTTGTGTAAATAGAGTAGTTGATGAAGTGCTTTTGTCTGCTGCATAACAAATATATCCAGTATGATGACCAGCAAGACCAGAATTGTGCACCACTGCAGATTATTCACTTGGAAATGTTTACATTTGGCAACTAAGTGAATACCTGGTAATGGATGTGCTGAATGTTTATTCTTCAACTCTAGCCTTTTGAAGTTAATAATCATTTCATTCTATAATATGTTCCTTATTATATATTATTAGAGACATAATATTAAACCATGAGAGCTATGGAACTGACACAATGCAGCTATTTACATTGTCCTTATAATCAGATTTTTCTTGCAGTATGTGCACAGAGTGCTTGCACATGAGCTGTTATGCCCTCAAGGAGGCCCCAGCTGTGAGTATTACCTGGTGTTGGCCCAGACACATCTTCTAAAGAAGGACTTTGCCAAGGCAGAGGAATACCTTCAACAAGCAGCCCAGATGGACTACCTGGTAATAACCTTTGCTAGAGCCTCTTGAGTTTAGTTTGCAGAAGGCATGACGAGGCTTTCTTAAAGGTGGTGATGTCATTATCACTGGTAGATTTCTGGTTACCAGAGATGCAGGTCATCAGCTATCAGTAAAATCATCTATCTATTTGCCTCTGTTTGTTTTCCTTAATCAATCATGAGTTTTGCAAAGGGCAGAGAAAAGGAAAAGGATAACCTGTTAGTGTATAGTTTATCTATTTCAAGGTTTCTAGACTTCTGTTTTTCTCATCATGAACACTCTCATGGTTATGCTTGAATGTTTTTCTTAAGATTTACCCCAAAGACAAAATGGCTGTGAGGAGTGCAAGAGAGAAATGAGAGGTCAGACCTAGAAAAATATTTCCCAGTGCAACTGAATGGCCCTCTTTCTAACTGAATGCTGGTAGAAAAAAAAAACTTAATCTAAATTTAAATCTTAAACAAAGATGATTAATGTACTTTTAAGTACCACTTGTTCCATGTACTAACTGTTCTTCATTTTCTCAGAACCCTAATGTCTGGGGTGTGAAGGGCCATCTCTATTTTTTGAGTGGAAATCATGCTGAGGCTAAGGCATGCTATGAGCGAACCATTAGTTTTGTGGTGGATGCTTCTGAGATGCATTTCATCTTCCTGAGACTGGGACAAATCTATCTGGAAGAGAAAGAGGTAAGGGATAGAGAATGGGCAGTAACCATGTAAATCAGGTCATGATGTAGGACCTGACTACAGTTCAAGCATTAACATCCATTTGTGTGGACTAAAAATTGTAATAGATAATGATACTTTTATATCAGATAACCAATAATTAGAAGCAGGATTCAAACCGAGGCAATATAATACTGAAATCTGTGGTGGTAACCATTATGATACTAAAAAGTTGTTAAGAACTCAATAAATGTTGTTTTAGCTAATTTTCTTTTATTAGCAGTAGTACAAACATTCTTAGCTTAACTAAACTAATGGAAAGTGTCATGGGTTTAAAAATAACTTCTCTAAACTTCCTCCTTAACACAAAGTGTTATATTTAATTCAGCTGAGGCTAACCCCATCCTATAAGGCACCCTGAACTGTACTCTCCACAAGTCCTCTCCACATTTTAAGAAATACACTGAGGCCTCCTAAAAGAAATGTTCTCTTATGGAATATTTCAAATATACAAAGTAAACAGAATAGTAGAATGAACCAACGTGGACCCATCATCCCACATCAACAGTTATCAACATTCTGCCAAAGGCCTTTTGACTTCATGCTTTTGCTTTTACTTCATTGCATTTCTTCCCCTGGACACCCAGTTGTTTTTATTTAAAATAAAACAACAGCAACAAGAAGTTACAATGCCTTATAATTTAAGAAAGAGGGTTCACATAGACTTGAGAGAGAAAAGTCACTATTCCATTGCAGTGAAGTGAATAGGAAAATGTTTTCTTCCTGATGTCATTGCAAGCTGCATCTTCACAGAGCTGACTTATGCAGTCACTAAGCAAGCAGTTCTTAGGCTATGTGCTAAGGCTCAGCTATAGTTCTATATTTCACATTGAATATGTAAGACAAGAAGTAGTCCTTTGAGGGCTACTTCTTCTGGAAGTTTGTTTTTGGAGGTTTTCTAAATGTCTCCTGTACTACTGAGAGCTTCTAAGATGTTTTATAGCAAGGGAACAGAGATTCAGAATAATGAGGCTCTATGAAGTATATCCCTTAGTTTAGAGATTCTATATCTGTTATCCTACCACATTATGTCACTTTTAAGTGAAAGGGAGTAATCCACAATTCTAGGTGGAATTCAGAAAATCATTTTTGTTGCCCAGAACTCTCAGAGTAACTCCTTGCATCAGTTCTTACAGAGATTATAAATAACTTTGGAACTGCTTCCCTGTCAATGTCTGCTCTTTAATTTGGTCTGTCATTCTCTCACCAGTCTTCTTGCAATAGCCCCCTTAAAATAGACATAAGAATACAGTTCAAGCCCAGAATAGCCAACATAGTATTGAAAGAAAAGAACAAAGGTGGAGGACTGACCCTACCCAACTTCAAGACTTACTATAAAACTACAACAATCAAGGCAGTGCGATATTGGCAAAAGAATAGACAAATAGATCAAGAGAGCAGAATACCGAGCCTCAGAAATAGACTCACATAAATATAGTCAACTGATATTTGACAAAGGAGTAAAGGCAATACAATGGAGCAGAGATAATCTTTTTGATAAATAGTGGTGAACAACTGGACATCCAATGTGAAAAAGAAATCTAGACCCAGACCTTACACCTTTCACAAAATTAACTCAAAATGGGTCATAGACCTAAATTTAAAATGTAAAACTGTAAAACTCCTAGATGATAACATAGAAGAAAATCTGTATGACATTGGACATGGTGATGACTTTTTAGCTACAGCAGCAAAAGCACGATCTATGAAAGAAAGAATTGACAAGCTAGACTTTGTTGAAATTAAAAACTTCTGTGCTGCAAAAGACAAAGTCAAGAGAATGAGAAGACAAACCACAAACTGGGAGAAAATATTTGTAAAAGGCAAGTCTGATAAAGGACTGTTATCCAAAATATGCAAAGAACTCTTAAAACTGAGTATTAAGAAAATAAACAACCCAATTTTTTAAAAACCCAAAGATTTTAATAGACATCTCAATGAAGAAGATATATTGATAAGCATAGAGAAAGATGGTCCTCATTATATGCTATCAGGGAAATTCAAATGAAAACAATGAAGTCCCACTACATACCAAAATCTGGCCAAAATTTAAAACACTGAAAACACCAAATGTTGCCAAGGATGTAGAGCAATAGGAACTTCCATTCATTGCTGATGGGAATGCAAAATGGTACAGCCACTTTAGAAGACAGTTAGATGATTTCTTACAAAACTAAAAATATTCTTACTGTATGACTCAGCAACTGTGTTTCTTGGTATTTACCCAAAGGATTTGAAAACTATGACTACACAAAAGCCTGCACACAGATGTTTATAGTAGCTTTATTCATAATGGCCAAAACTTGGAAGCCACCAAGATGTCCTTTAGTAGGTGAATGAATAAATAATCTGTCATTAAGACAATGGAATATTCCTCAGCACTATAGATAAGATAGCAAACCATGAAAAAACATAAAGGAAACCTAAATGCATATTATTAAGTGAAAGAAGCCAATCTGAGAAGGCTACATACTGTATGACATTCTAGAAAAGACAGAAACTATGGAGACAATAAAGAGCTCAGTGGTTTCCAGGGGTTGGGGAAAGGTGAGTGATGAAAAGGTGGAACACAGAGATTTTTAGGGCAGTGAAAATACTCTTACAGTAGATATATGTCATTATACATTTGTCCAAATCCATAGAATACATTACACTGAGTGAACCACAATGTAATTGTGGAGTTTGGGTGATGATGTATTGATATAAGTTCATCATTTGTAACGAAGGTACTACTGTAGTGGGATTGCTGATAATGGAAGAGGCTATGCATATGTGGGGTATATGGGATATTTCTGTACTTGAAATTTTGCTGTGAACCTAAAACTGCTCTTAAAAAATTATGTCTTAAAAAAGAACATATAATCCAAGGACTCATTTAACTTAGATTGGTCTCGAATGTAGCTACAGAAGCCCCATTATTATCCATGCAATGCAGTGTTTGAAACGTCCGAAGAGCAATAACTTAGTGGTGCTTTCTTTCTTCAGTACGAAAAAGCAAAGAAAACCTACCTTCAAGTATGTAAGAGATCACCTTCATGCCTTACCTGGCTCGGACTGGGAATCGCCTGTTACCGGGTAAGAGGATGAAGGCTTGAGGGTAGGCCTGTGCATACAGCTGACCTTGATTCCTTGTCTTTCAACCGCCATGGGAGTTTGTAATGACAGGGGGCTGGCAAG
The DNA here is from genome assembly GCA_032199065.1 of Smutsia gigantea. NCBI lineage: Eukaryota > Metazoa > Chordata > Mammalia > Pholidota > Manidae > Smutsia > Smutsia gigantea. The sequence continues at coordinate 64,277 of JAVSCE010018059.1, read as the reverse complement.
CAGGGCAGTCTTCTGTAATGAAAAGTTACTCTTCAAAGTTGTTTAGTAAACTAAATGTCAGTCTGAACTAGAAAAATAAACATTCATTAAGAAATCCCACAAAAATCTGAACCAGGAAGCTGTATAATAAAAAACTTTTCATTTTATTTGGTATAGAAGCTCATAATTTTATGATGTTATCTATAAGAAAAAAGCAATATGGGATATGAAGAATCTATTAAATTTTAAAAATTGATTGATACTTTTTAGACTCTATGACATTTCTATATTCAGGAGGAGCTGCTGTTGCTCCTGGTAGAACTTTTGCTCCACCATCCTAAAATCTCCACTCATGCTTCTCTCTTTTCCTCAAATCTTTAAAAAAGGTATGCATCCTGCTGTTCTTGTCCAATTTCTTCATGTGTATTCTTGATGCCATTTCTCTCCTTTTCTCCTAACACCTTACTCTCAATTTTTATTTTCTCCTTTATGTGCATTTTTTACCTTTCCTTTTCAGTTAGCTCTTTCCCCATATTTTTCCCCTTCTTACTAAATAACAATGGTACCAACAACCTTCCTGGTCATTACCCTTGACCAAGAGAGTTGTCTACACTCCTTGTCTCTTCTTCCTCAGTGCTGTTTGTTTGTTTTTTTATCATACAGGTCATATATATCCATTATAGAAAAATTGAAAGATACAAAATATGAAGAAAACATAAAAGTATCCCCAATCCCACCACTCAGTGATAACCACTATTAGCATTTGAATGCATTTTCCTCCCATCTTTTTTCATATATATGAAAGCAGTTTTAACATACAAATTGTAAATATATTTATTGCTTTGTAATCTTTTTTCTACTTAACAATATAACATTGGTATCTACTCTCATCACCAAATAGTCTAAAACCTGGGACTTCTGGGAAGATGGCGGCATGAGCAGGGTGGAGGAAATTTCCTCCCAAAAACATATATATTTGTGAAAATACAACAAATACAACTATTCCTAAAAGAGAGACCAGAAGATACAATACAACAGCCAGGCTACAGCTACACTTGCGAGAACCCAGGGCCTCACGAAGCGGGTAAGATACAAAGCTGTGACCCAGTGGGACCTGAGCACTCCCCCATCCCAGCGCACTGGCAGGAGGAAAAGATTCAGAATGGGGAGGGAGTGGAAGCACAGGCCTGCCAAATAACCAGCCCTGGTGATCTGCGACGGGAGCACCGACACACATCGCATGGTGTATCATAGATTAGAAAAACAGAAGTGCAGGATCTAAGTTGGAGACCGCAAGTGGGTCCCCTCAGCCAGCTCCCTGGGACAAAAGAAAAGCACGTGCTTTTTAAAAAAGTCTTAAAGAGACAAGGGCCCAAGAGTGGAACAAAATCGTCCCAGTGCACTTGGCCCAGTGGGCTGGGAGTCTCGGGGAATTTCGGACCCTGTGGCCGGTGGCTGGGCAAAGCAGCCACGCCGAGGCTTCCCACAGAGATCAACAGCTTGCCATTTGTTCCCCCCCGCCCAGCCAGCGCCGCAAAGGGTCTGGCGGAGCCACTGCTGCTGCGAAAGAGTGGAGGAGCGGCGCTGCCCACAGCAACCTCACAGAATCACCTCCTGGCTGGGGTGCAGCTAAGCGGGAAGAACCCCAGAACCAGGTTTGGAAGGCACCAAGGGGACGAGAACACACGCAGTGAGACTTCAAACCCCTGCAGTGCTATAGGCTAAGCTGAGGCAGCCTGCACACAGGCAGCTTAGGGGATTATTCCAGAGACTGCCTCCAGGTGTGCTGGAAAACAGCTCAGGCTCCAGAGAAGGGCAAGGAGAACAACAAGCAGGAAGGGACTTTGGTCTCCCAGCTGACACACGTGGTGACTACCAGTGACTAATTCTATCGCCATGAAAAGATGGAGGAACATGGACCAGACAAAGATTAGCCAGACAACCCCAGAGAAGGGGCCTGATGGGATACACTTATACAGTCTTCCTGAAAAAGAATTGAGAATAAAAGTCATAACCATGCTGATGGATCTGGAGAGAAATTTGCAAGAGCTAAGGGCGGAAGTCAGGAGAGACATTACACAAATGAAACAATCGATTGACGGACTCAAGAGCAGACTGGACAAGGTGCAAGAGACTGTTAATGGAATAGAAATCAGAGAACAGGAATACAGAGAAGCTGAGGCAGAGAGAGATAAAAGGATCTCTAGGAATGAAAGAATATTAAAGAGAACTATGTGACCAATCCAAACGGAACAATATTCACATTATAGGTGTACCAGCAGAAGATGAGAGAGAAAAAGGGATGGAAAGTGTCTTTGAAGAAATAATTACTGAAAACTTCCCCAAGCTGGGGAAGGAAATAGTTTCTCAGTGCACAGAAGCCCACAGATCTCCCAACACAAGGGACCCAAGGAAGATAACACCAAGAAACATAATAATTAAAATGGCAAAGATCAAAGATAAGGACAGAGTATTAAAGGCAGCTGGAGAGAGAAAAAAGATCACCTACACAGGAAAGCCCATCAGACTATCATCAAACTTCTCAACAGAAACCTTACACGCCAGAAGAAAATGGCATGACATATTTAACATAATGAAACAGAAGGGCCTTGAACCAAGAATATTGTATCCAGCATGATTATCATTTAAATTTGAGGGAGTGATTAAACAATTTCCAGAGAAGCGAAAGCTGAGGGAATTTGCCTCCCATAAACCACCTCTTTAGGATATCTTAAAGGGACTGCTCTAGATGGAAGCACTCCTAAGGCTGAAAAGATGTCACCAGAGAAATTAAAATCATAGCAAAGAAAGCAGACCATCCAAATAACTAAGGCAAAAAGTGAAATCAACTATCCAAAAAAACAGTCAAAGGAAACGTAAAAGAGTACAAAATAAAACACTTAGTATATAAAGAATGGAGGAGGAAGAATAAGAAGGGAGAGAACTAAAGACACATCAGACTGTGTTTATAATAACTTAACAAGAAAGTAAAGTTAGACTGTTAGATAGTAAAGAAGCTACCCTTGAACCTTTGGTAACCAAGAATCTAAAGCTAGCAATGGCAATAAATACATATCTATCGATAATCACCCTAAATGTAAATGGACTGAATGCACCAATCAAAAGACACAGAGTAATAGAATGGATAAAAAACAAGACCCATCTATATGCTGCTTACAAGAGACTCACCTCAAACCGAAAGATATACACAGACTAAAAGTGAAGGGATGGAAAAAGATATTTCATGCAACCAACAGGGAGAAAAAACTAGGTGTTGCAGCACTTGTATCAGACAAAATAGACTTCAAAACGAAGAAAGTAGCAAGAGATAAAGAAGGACATTACATAATGATAAAGGGGTCAGTCCAACAACCGTATATAACCATTTAAAATACATATGCACCCAACACAGGAGCGCCGACATATGTGAAACAAATACTAACAGAATTAAAGGAGGAAATAGAAAGCAATGCAGTCATTTTAGACTTCAACACACCACTCACACCAAAGGACAAATCAACCGGACAGAAAATAAGTAACGACACAGAGACACTGAACATCACACTAGAACAGATGGACCTAACAGACATCTACAGACCTCTACAGCCAAAAGCAGCAGGGTACACGTTCTTCTCCAGTGCTCATGGAACATTTTCCAGAATAGACCACATACTAGGCCACAAAAAGAGACTCAGTAAATTCAAAAATATTGAAATTCTACCAACCAACTCTCCTATCACAAAGGTACAAACCTGGAAATAAATTGTACAAAGAAAACAAAAAGGCTCACATATACATGGAAACTTAAAAGCATACTGCTAAATAATTAATGGATAAATGACCAAATTAAAAACACAGATCAAACAATATATGGAGACTGACAACAGTAACACAAAGCCGCAACTTCTGTGGGACGCAGCAAAGGCAGTTCAAAGAGGAAAGTATATTGCAATTGAGGCCTATTTAAAGAAGGAAGAACAATCCCAAATGAATAGTCTAAAGACACAATTATTGAAATTGGAAAAAGAAGAAAAAATGAGGCCCAAAGTCACCAGAAGGAGGGACATAATAAAGTTTAGAGCAGAAATAAATAAAATTGAGAAGACTAAAACAATAGAAAAAAATCAATGAGACCAAGAGCTGGTTCTTTGAAAAAATAAAGAACCCCTAGCGAGACTTATTAAGAGAAAAAGAGAATCTACACACATAAACAGAATCAGAAATAAGAAAGGAAAAATAACGACTGACCACAGAAATACAAAGAATTATAAGAGAATACTATGAGAATCTATATGCTAACAAGCTGGAAAACCTAGAAGAAATGGACAACTTCTTAGAAAAATACAACCTTCCAAGACTAACCAAGCAAGAAACAGAAAAACTAAACAGACCAATTACCAGCAACGTAATTGAATCGGTAATCAAAAAACTCCCCAAGAACAAAACCCCGGACAAGATGGATTCACCTCTGAATTCTACCAGACATATAGAGAAGAAATAACACCCATTCTCCTTAAAGTTTTCCAAAAAATAGAAGAGGAGGGAATACTTCCAAACTCATTCTATGAAGCCAGCATCACTCTAATACCAAACCCTGACAAAGACCTCCCCAAAAAAGAAAATTACAGACCAATATCCCTGATGAATATAGATGCAAAAATACTCAACAAAATATTAGCAAACCGAATTCAAAAATACATCAAGAGGATCATACACCATGATCAAGTGGGATTCATCCCAGGGATGCAAGGATGCTACAACATTCGAAAATCCATCAACATCATCCACCACATCAATAAAAGAAGGACAAAAACCACATGATCATCTCCATAGATGCTGAAAAAGCATTTGACAAAATTGTACATCCATTCATGATAAAGACTCTCAACAAAATGGGTATAGAGGGCAAGTACCTCAACATCATGAAGGCCATATATGAGAAACCCACAGTTAACATCATACTTAACAGCGAGAAGCTGAAAGCTTTTCATCTAAGATCGGGAACAAGACAGGGATGCCCACTCTCTCCACTGTTATTCAACATAGTACTGGAGGTCCTAGCCATGGCAATCAGACAAAACAAAGACATACAAGGCATCCAGATTGGCAAAGAAGAAGTCAAATTGTCACTATTTGCAGATAACATGATATTCTACATAAAAAACCCTAAAGACTCTACTCCAAAACTACTAGAACTAATAACTGAATTCAGCAAAGTTGCAGGATACAAAATTAATACACAGAAATCTGTTGCTTTCCTATACACTAACGATGAACTAACAGAAAGAGAAATCAGGAAAACAATTCCATTCACAATTGCATCAAAAAGAATAACATACCTAGGAATAAACCTAACGAAGGAAGTGAAAGACCTATACCCTGAAAACTACAAGACACTCGTAAGAGAAATTAAAGAGGACACTACCAAATGGAAATTCATTCCATGCTCTTGGCTAGGAAGAATGAATATTGTCAAAATGGCTATACTACCTAAAGCAATCTACAGATTCAACGCAATCCTTATCAAAATACCAACAGCTTTCTTCAATGAACTGGAACAAATAGTTCTAAAATTTATATGGAACCACAAAAGACCCTGAATAGCCAAAACAATCCTGAGAAGGAGGAATAAAACAGGGGGACTTATGCTCCCTGACTTCAAGCTCTACTTCAAAGCCACAGTAATCAAGACAATTTGGTATTGGCACAAAAGCAGACCCACAGACCAGAGGAACTGAATAGAAAATGCAGACATTAACCCAAACATATACAGTCAATTAATATATGATAAAGGAGCCTTGGATATACAATGGGGAGGTGACAGCCTCTTCAGCAGCTGGTGTTAGCAAAACTGGACAGCTACATGTAAGAGAATGAAACGGGACTACTGTCTAACCCCATACACAAAAGTAAACTCAAGGTGGATCAAAGACCTGAATGTAAGTCATGAAACCATAAAACTCTTAGAAAAAAACATAGGCAAAAATCTCTTGGACATAAACATGAGCGACTTCTTCATGAACATATCTGCCTGGGCAAGGGAAACAAAAGCAAAAATGAACAAGTGGGACTATACCAAGCTGAAAGGCTTCTGCAGAGCAAAGGACACCATCAGCAGAAGAAAAAGACATCCTACAGATTGGGAGAATATATTCATAAGTGACATGTCAGATAACTGGTTGACATCCAAAATGTATAAAGAACTCATGCATCTCAGCAAACAAAAAGTAAATAATCCAAATAAGAAATGGGCAGAGGGTATGAATAGACTCTTCTCCAAAGAAGAAATTCAGATGGCCAACAGGCACATGAAAAGATGCTCCACATCGCTAATCATCAGAGAAATGCCAATTAAAACCACAGTGAGATATCACCTCACACCAGTGAGGATGGTCAACATCTAAAACACAAACAACAACAAATGTTGGTGAGGGTGTGGAGAAAAGGGAACCCTCCTACACTGCTGGTGGGAATGCCAATTAGTTCAACCATTGTGGAAAGCAGTATGGAGGTTCCTCAAAAAACTCAAAATAGAAATACCATTTGACCCAGGAATCCCATTCCTAGGAATTTACCCTAAGAATGCAGCAGCCCAATTTGAAAAAGACATATGCACCACTATGGTTATTGCAACACTATTTACAATAGCCAAGAAATGGAAGCAACCTAAGTGTCCATCAGTAGATGAATGGATAAAGAAGATGTGGTACATATACACAATGGAATATTATTTGGCCATAAGAAGAAAACAAATCCTACCATTTGCAACAACATGGATGGAGCTAGAGGGTATTATGCTCAGTGAAATAAGCCAAGCAGAAAAAGACAACTATCAAATGATTTCACTCATATGTGGAGCATAAGAGCAAAGAAAAAAAAACTGAAAGAACAAAACAGCAGCAGATTCACAGAACCCAAGAATGGACTAACAGTTACCAAAGGGAAAGTGACCGGGGAGGATGGGTGGAAAGGGAGGGACAATGGGGAAAAGGGGGCATTACGACTAGCAGACACAATGTTGTGGGGGGGGCACGGGGATGGCTGTACAACTCAGAGAAGACAAGTAGTGATTCTACAGCATCTCACTACGCTGATGGACACTGACTGTAATGGGGTTGGTGGGGGGGACCTGATCAAGTGGCGAGTTTAATAACCATAATTAATGTTCACATGCGATTATAGATTAATGATACCGAAATTTAAAAAAAATAGTCTAAAACATGAGTTTTGATGACTGCATGGTGTTCCCTGGTTTGGGTGTATAAGTAGAAAACCAAGTAATTTATCGTAAAATCCAGAGACTTATGAGAATGAAACAGGTGCTATTAATAATTATACTGGGACACAGGAACTGTCCCAGGCCAACTGGGACATATGTTCGTTTATACATAAGCCATGTGCCCCTCGCTCGCCCTCCTAGATAGGATATGGAACATTTGTAGCTGTTAGAAAAGTCATAGCACTGTGTAAAGTACAAGAAACCAACTAAGCAAATTATTTAGCATAAGTCATATTTGTATTTGTTTTGGTAGTGTAAATAATATTTTCATTGAGACAGAAATTTTTTTTAATTGAGTTAAACCTCCACTAAGATGTCTAATTTCTGTCCCCATCAATGTTTTAGTTATATAACTATAAGTGGATATACCATAATTTATTTACCCAATCATTCACTATTGGACATGTTGTTAGTTTCAACAATTATAGATAAAGCTGACTGACATAAATATTCTTGGACATTAATCTGTGCTGACTTCTGATTATTTCCTTAGGATCATTCTTAAAGAATCTAGAGAATCTTAAAAATCTTTATAGTGTCAACTTGCCTTCTAGAAAGGCTGTATACTGATTTATATTCTGCCAGAAAGTATGAGTCCATTTTACTGTTATCTCATCAACAATGGGCATTATCATTTGCCAGTTTGACAGGTATCTTAATTTGCATTTTCATCACTAATGAGATTGAAATCATGTGATATGTGTTTTCTTTACTTGTGAATTAATCTTTTCATTTCCCAGGTTCCATTTACCCTTCACTTCATTGCAGTTAGATGTATTCCCCTTACCACTTCACTGAAACTTCTCTGACAGAAGTCCCCTATAACATCCTAAATGCCAAATGGAATAGACACTTAGAGGAAGTCTCTGTGCCACTTAACCTTGTTTACTATTTCCTTCCTGAAGCGCTCTCTTCCCCTGACTTCCATAATAGTGCATTCACATTCTTCCAGTTCTATAACTTTCTCTCTGGTATCTCTTTCTTGGCATTCTTTGCTCGCTCCTAGGCTTTTATCCACCATAACTGTTGGGTACTTCTCTGGGTTCTATAGTCAGCCCTCTTCTCTTTTCACCATATTTATTCTCCCTATGAAATATCATCTACCGCAGTGGTCTTAACTACCACTTGTGCCCTAATGAATCCTAAACCTTCAGTTCATAACACATTTCAAATTCTGACCATTATATTTAACAGTGTAAAGGACAACTCCATCTGGTGGTTCCCTAGACACCTGAAAGAGTAGGTATCTAAAAATGTGACCTATCTTATCTCCGAAGGACTCTCACATTTATTAAGCCTTTACCTTTTCCTGTATTCCCGGTCTTAGCGAATGTAACTATAAAGAACTTGATCAAGCCAGAAACTTAAAAGCTGTCCTAGTCTACTTCCCCTAGCACTTTTAATTAGGCATCAAATATCCTATTGTCTTTGTCTCCTAAATGTCTTGAGTCCATTGTCTCCTCTCCATCCCTATTTTTACAGCTCTAATTCAAGCCTCATCCTCTCTTTTTTGTTTTAGGTTTCTAGGTATTTTATTTTATTTCATTTCATTTTATTTTATTTTTCATAACTTATTTTGGTATCATTAATCTACAATTACATGTGCAATATTATGATTATTAAACTACCCCCTTCATCAGGTACCCCCCACCAACCCCATTACACTCACTGTACATCAGCGTAGTGAGATGTTATAGAAAAATTACTTGTCTTCTCTGAGTTGTACAGCCCTCCCCGCGCCCCCCCCAACATTATGTCTCCTAATCGCACTGCCCTCTTTTCCCCCTTGTCCCTCCCTTCCCACCCATCCTCCTCAGTTCGTTTCCCTTTGGTAACTTTTAGTCCGTTCTTGGGTTTTGTAAGTTTGCTGCTGTTTTGTTCCTTCAGTTTTTTTGTTTGTTCTTATACACCACATATGAGTGAGATCAATTGATACTTGTCTTTTTCTGCATGGCTTAATTCACTGAGCATAATACCCTCTAGCTCCATCCATGTTGTTGCAAATGGTAGGATTTGTTTTCTTCTTATGGCTGAATAATATTCCATTGTGTATATGTACCACATCTTCTTTATCCATTCATCTACTGATAGACACTTAGGTTGCTTCCATTTCTTGGCTATTGTAAATAGTGTTGCGATAAACATAGGGGTGCATCTGTCTTTTTCCAATTGGGCTGCTGCATTCTTAGGGTAAATTCCTAGGAGTGGGATTACTGGGTCAAATGGTGTTTCTATTTTGAGTTTTTTGAGGAATCTCCATACTGCTTTCCACAATGGCTGAACTGATTTGCATTCCCACCAGCAGTGTAGGAGGGTTCCCTTTTCTCCACATCCTCGCCAACATTTGCTGTTGTTTGTGTTTTGGATGTTGGCCATCCTCACTGGTGTGAGGTGATATCTCACTGTGGTTTTAATTTGCATTTCTCTGATGATGAATGATGTGGAGCATCTTTTCATGTGCCTGTTGGCCATCTGAATTTCTTCTTTGAAGAAGAGTCTATTCATGTCCTCTGCCCATTTCTTAATTGGATTATTTGTTTTTTCTTTGTTGAGGTACATGAGTTCTTTATATATTTTGGATGTCAACCGCTTATTGGATATGTCATTTATGAATATATTCTCCCATACTGTAGGATGTCCTTTAGTTCTACTGATGGTGTCCTTTGCTGTACAGAAGCTTTTCAGCTTGATATAGTCCCACTTGTTCATTTTTGCTTTTGTTTCCCTTGCCCGGGGAGATATGTTCATGAAGAAGTTGCTCATGTTTATGTCCAAGAGATTTTTGCCTATGTTTTTTTCTAAGAGTTTTATGGTTTCATGACTTACATTCAGTCTTTGATCCACCTTGAGTTTACCTTTGTGTATGGGGTTAGACAGTAGTCCAGTTTCATTCTCTTACATGTAGCTGTCCAGTTTTGCCAACACCAGCTGCTGAAGAGGCCTGTCATCTCCCCATTGTATATCCAAGGCTCCTTTATCAAATATTAATTGACTGTGTATGTTTGGGTTAATGTTTGGATTTTCTATTCTGTTCCACTGGTCTGTGGGTCTGTTTTTGTGCCAATACCAAATTGTCTTGATTACTGTGGCTTTGTAGTAGAGCTTGAAGTCAGGGAGCATAATCCCCCCTGTTTTATTCCTCTTTCTCAGGATTGCTTTGGCTATTCGGGGTCTTTTGTGGTTCCATATGAATTTTAGAAATATTTGTTTCAGTTCAATGAAGAAAGCTGTTGGTATTTTAATAGGGATTGTGTTGAATCTGTAGATTACTTTAGGTAGTATAGCCATTTTGACAATATTTATTCTTCCTAGCCAAGAGCATGGGATGCATTTCCATTTGTTAGTGTCCTCTTTAATTTCTCTTAGGAGTGTCTTGTAGTTTTCAGGGTATAGGTCTTTCACATCCTTCATTAGGTTTATTCCTAGGTATTTTATCCTTTTTGATGCAATTGTGAATGGAATTGTTTTTCTGATTTCTCTTTCTGTTAGTTCATTGTTAGTGTATAGGAAAGCAACAGATTTCCGTGTGTTAATTTTGTAACCTGCAACTTTGCTGAATTCCGATATTAGTTCTAGTAGTTTTGAAGTGGAGTCTTTAGGGTTTTTTATGTACCATACCATGTCATCTGCAAATAGTGACAATTTGACTTCTTCTTTACCAATCTGGATGCCTTGTATTTCTTTGTTTTGTCTGATTGCCGTGGTTAGGACCGCCAGTACTATGTTGAATAACAGTGGAGAGAGTGGGCATCCCTGCCTTCTTCCCGATCTTAGATGAAAAGCTTTCAGCGTCTTGCTGTTAAGTATGATGTTAGCTGTGGCTTTGTCATATATGGCCTTCATGATGTTGAGGTACTTGCCCTGTATACCCATTTTGTTGAGAGTTTTTATCATGAATGGATGTTGAATTTTGTCAAATGATTTTTCAATATCTATGGAGATGATCATGTGGTTTTTGTTCTTTTTGTTGATGTGGTGGATGATGTTGTTGGATTTTCAAATGTTGTACCATCCTTGCATCCGTGGGATGAATCCCACTTGGTCATGGTGTGTGATACTGTTGTTGGATTTTTGAATTTGGTTTGCTAATATTTTGTTGAGTATTTTTGCATCTACGTTCATCAGGGATATTGGTCTGTAATTTTCTTTTTTGGTGAGATCTTTGCCAGGTTTTGGTATTAGAGTGATGCTGGTTTCATAGAATGAGTTTGGAAGTATTCCCTCCTCTTCTATTTTTTGGAAAACTTTAAGGAGAATGGGTGTTATTTCTTCTCTATATGTCTGGTAGAATTCAGAGGTGAATCCATCTGGTCCAGGGGTTTTGTTCTTGGGGAGTTTTTTGATTACTGATTCAATTACGTTGCTGGTGATTGGTCTGTTTAGTTTTTCTGTTTCTTGCTTGGTTAGTCTTGGAAGGTTGTATTTTTCTAAGAAGTTGTCCATTTCTTCTAGGTTTTCCAGCTTGTTAGCATATAGATTCTCATAGTATTCTCTTATAATTCTTTGTATTTCTGTGGGGTCCGTCATTATTTTTCCTTTCTCATTTCTGATTCTGTTTATGTGTATAGATTCTCTTTTTCTCTTAATGAGTCTGGCTAGAGGTTTATCTATTTTGTTAATTTTTTCAAAGAACCAGCTCTTGGTTTCATTGATTTTTTTCTATTGTTTTAGTCTTCTCAATTTTATTTATTTCTTCTCTGATTTTATTATATCCGTCCTACTGGTGACTTTGGGCCTCACTTGTTCGTCTTTGTCCAATTTCAGTAATTGTGTCTTTAGACTATTCATTTGGGATTGTTCTTCCTTCTTTAAATAGGCCTGTATTTCAATATACTTTCCTCTTTGAACTGCCTTTGCTGTGTCCCACAGAAGTTGTAGCTTTGTGTTGTTGTTGTCTTTCGTCTGTGTATATTCTTTGATTTGGTCATTAACCCATTGATTAACAAGGAGAATGTTGTTAAGTCTCCATGTATTTGTGAGCCTTTTTGTTTTCTTTCTAAAATTTATTTCTTGTTTTATACCTTTTTGAACCGAGAAGTTGATTGGTAGAATTTCAATAATTTTGAATTTACTGAGGTTCTTTTTTTGGCCTAGTATGTGGTCTATTCTGGAAAATGTTCCATGTGTACTCGAGAAGATTGTGTATCCTGCTGCTTTTGGGTGTAGAGTTCTGTAGATGTCTGTTAGATCCATTTGTTCTAGGGTGCTGTTCAGTGTCTCTGTGTTGTTTCTTATTTTCTGTCTGGTTGATCTGTCCTTTGGAGTGAGTGGTGTGTTGAAGTCTCCTAAAATGAATGCATTGCTGTCTATTTCCTCCTTTAATTCTGTTAGTATTTGTTTCACATATGTCGGCACTCCTGTGTTGGGTGTATATATATTTACAATGGTTATATCCTGTTGTTGGACTGACCCCCTTATCATTATGTAATGTCCTTCTTTATCTTTTGCTACTTTCTTCGTTTTGAAGTCTATTTTGTCTTATACAAGTACTGCAACACCTGCTTTTTCCTCCTTGTATTTTGCATGAAATATCTTTTTCCATCTCTTCACCTTTAGTCTGTGTATATCTTTGGGTTTGAGGTGAGTCTCCTGTAAGCAGCATGTAGATGAGTCCAGCTTTTTTGTCCATTCTGTTACTTTGTGTCTTTTGACTGGTGCATTTTGTCCATTTACACTTAGGGTGATTATCGATAGATATGTACTTATTGCCATTGCTGGCTTTAGATTCGTGGTTACCAAGGGTTCAAGGGTTGCTTCTTTACTATCTAACAATCTAACTTAACTTTCTTGTTATGTTATTGTAAACACAGTCTGATGTTTCTTTATTTCTCTCCCTTCTTATTCTTCCTCCTCCCTTCTTTATATACTAGGTGTTTTATTCTTTGCCTTTAGTTCGTATTTGGATGGTCTGCAGTCTTTGCTATGATTATATTTTCTCTGGTGACCTCTTTTTAGCCTTAGGAGTGCTTCCATCTAGAGCAGTCCCTTTAAGATATCCTGAAGAGGTGGTTTATGGGAGGCAAATTCCCTCAGCTTTCGCTTCTCTGGAAATTGTTTAATCTCTCCCTCAAATTTAAATGATAATCGTGCTGGATACAATATTCTTGTTTCGAGGCCCTTCTGTTTCATTACGTTAAATATATCATGCCATTCTCTTCTGGCCTGTAAGGTTTCTGTTGAGAAGTCTGATGATAGTCTGATGAGTTTTCCTTTGTAGGTGCTGTTTTTTTCTCTCTCTAGCTACCTCTAATACAATGTTCTTATCTTTGATCTTTGTCATTTTAATTATTATGTGTCTTGGTGTTGTCTTCCTTGGGTCCCTTGTGTTGGGAGATCTGCAGGCTTCCATGGTTTGAGAGACTATTTCCTTCCCCGGCTTGGGGAAGTTTTCAGCAATTATTTCTTCAAGGACACTTTCTATTCTTTTTTCTCTCTCTTCTTCCTCTGTTATTCCTATAATGCGAATATTGTTCTGTTTGGATTGGTTACACTGTTCTCTTAAAATTCTTTCATTCCTAGAGATCCTTTTATCTTCTTTTCCTCAGCTGCTCTTTATTCCTGTTCTCTGATTTCTATTCCATTAACAGTCTGTTGCATCTCATCCAGTCTGCTGCTTAGCCCGTCGATCGCTTGTCTCATCTCTGCATTGCCTTTCCTCACTTCCTACACTTTCTCCCTTAGCTCTTGCATATTTCTCTGTAGATCCATCAGTATGGTTATGACTTTTATTCTGAATTCTTTTTCAGGAAGATTGTGCATGTCCATCCCATCAGGCTCCGTCTCTGGGGTTGCCTGGTCTGGGGTTGTCTGGGTAAGCTTTGTTTGTATCATATTTCTCTCTCTTTTCATGGTGAGAGAAGTCATTAGAAAAAGAACAAAAGACGAACCGGAAAATAGAGAAGAAAAAAACAAAATGCCTGCCGGGTGTAGTTTCTGGGACAATCCTGTAGGTGGCCCTGCTGCTCCACTATTCTGCAACCATGCCACTCCGCCAGGCCCTTTGTGACTCTTGACTGTGGAGGGAATGGATGGGAGGCTGCTGATTTCTGTGGTAAGTCTCCGTGCGACTGCTTTTCCCAGCCACAGTCCAAGGGGACCAAAATTCCCCAGGACTCCCAGCCTGCTTGGCTGAGTGCGCTGGGATGATCCTGCTCCTCCGCTGGGCCCCTGTCTCGTTAAGACACCTAAAAAAGCATGCGCTTTTCTTTCATCCCGGGGAACCGGCTGAGTGGACCTCACATCTTGGAATCTGCACCTCTGTGTCTCCAGTCTCCGATATACCACATGAAGTGTGTCAGTGCTTCCGGCACAGATCACCAGGACTGGTTATTTGGTGGGCCTGTGCTTCCACTCCCTCCCCGCTCTGAATCCTCTCCTCCTGCCGGTGCGCTGGGGTGGGGGAGTGCTCAGGTCCCGCCGGGTGGCAGCTCTGTATCTTACCTGCCTCACAGGGTGCTGAGTCTTCTCAGGTGTAGCTGCAGACTGGTGTCGTCCTGTATCGTGTGGTCTGTCTTTTAGGAATAGTTGTATTTGCTGTATTTTCATAAATATATTTGGTTTTGGGAGGAGATTTCCACCGCCCTGCTCACGCCGCCATCTTCCCGGAAGTCATTCGCCTCATCCCCTCTTTATCTGCTAGGGTAGTCTCCTGTCCTCTTTCAATTAATCTCCCACATTGTTATCAAAGTGGTCTTTAAAATATGCAAATATCATATTACTCTCCTACTTAGACCCTTCAATGGCTACCCCTTGTTTCAGAATATAATTCATAATCCTTTGGATGAATATATATGATCTGGCCTAACTCTTTAATCTCATCACTTCCTTTATTTTCCCTTCTGTCTCTCTATTTTCTTCATTCACATAGGTATACTTAAGAATTTCTTGAGCATGCTATGCTCTTTTATGCCTCCATGCCCTTCTATGTGATATTCCTTTTACCTGGAATGTCTTTCTTCACCTTGCATAACTAACAAACTCCTATTTATCCTTCAGATTCGCTTTAACAATGCTTCTTCTCAGAAACTGTCCTTTAATCTCAGGGTAGAATCATTTCTATTTTCCTCTGTCCCTCTGCTAACTCATATATAGGCTTTTACTGTAAAAATATTCTGTATTGGGACTATTTATGTATTTGAGTTTTCTTTTTTTTTTTTTACGTATCTGTCAGTGGACTTTTTGAGGTTGTTGGTTGTGTTTTATCTTTTTATAACCATTAGCTAGCATATTGCCTGACACAGAGTAAACCCTTAGCAAATATAAGTTTATTAAATAATGAATCAAAATCTCAGAGACATTTAAAATGTGGGTCAAAGTATGGGCATTGCTGAACGGCCATTCTTCATGCTGTCTTGGGCCTAGAAACCCATTATTTTCTTTTCTAAAAATAGAAAAGAAGGAAGAGTTACTTCCCTAGGGAAAGAAGTTCCTTATTCTATGTTTAAGTGGCCTTTTGGAAGATTTTATGAAGCAAACTCAATTTTAGGAAGCAGTAATGATATCCATGTTCCCAGAACTCAGTGAGAATCTGATTCTTTGAATACACTGTTGATTTCTCAAGATTATGCTGTTAATAACTAATATTGGAGGAAAGTAAGCTTTCTGAACAATATTATTTTGAAAGGAAGTAGGACTTTAAGCTTAAGAAAGGGACGCACAATGTAGAGGAAAATATTACAAACATATCTCACAGCCCACTGTATATGGGGAAATCACTGAATGATGTACACGTAATAGTGAATACTTCTGGTTTTCCAACTTTGGCACCTGAAGCTCCGTGGTTCATGGATGCCCTGGTGGGACTGTGATGGAGGGAAAGAGGAAGAGAGGTATGTAAGTTCAGAGCCTAGCAGGCAGGACTCCAGATTCCCCTACTTGGCTTTTTAATCAGAGCAGTTTTACTTTTAACTGGTTCTTATATTGGGCCACCACATAAGATTTTGTTTGAAGAAGGAGTTTTGTTACTACAAATAAAGTTGAAAACTACTGGAAAAGGTCATGTACACCAGTGTTATTTGGACACTGTATTTTCAGCTGCTGACTCCAGCTGGCTTAAGTGAAAACTGCTTTGATTTAACTCACATGTCTTCTTTTCCTGTCAAGTTGGAGGAGCTCATGGAGGCTGAGGATGCTCTCTCTGAAGCCAATGCATTGAACAACTACAATGCTGAAGTATGGGCATATCTGGCTCTTGTCTGCCTGAAAGTGAGTTTTTATTATCCTTACACAGTGTCCTTTAAGGGTAGAGGTGAGGGAAGAGCAAAGCAAAAGATAGCTGGGATGGCATTAATACATGAGAGTTGAGGTTTGATGAGCTTCCAGTTTGGTCATGATACTGATGATGAAGAAGAGGCCAAATCTTGGAGGCTCACATACTCAGTTGTGTTTATCTGGAAAGGAGATTCTAAAAATAGGAGCAAGCCATCTGGGCTTGGTGGTTGTTGGTGAGCAAGAGTCACGTGGGCTAGAGCTGACTGCCAATGGGGGCTTCTGGACTGGGTGGGCTTCCTGTGACACTTTCTGGCTGCTCTGCAGGCCCTAGGACCATGCTAACCAACCTCAGCCCAGTGTGTGCCCAGCCTCAGGGTAAAGGAGGATGTGGGGAGCAGAGCCTGGCCTAGGGTTGAGGTTAGGAATGTTGAATAGGAAGCCATGCAGGGACAGTGACTGACAGTGCAATGAGGGGGCGCAAATTGTACTTAGGGGCGGTGAGAAATCCCCTTCTGCCGTCTGTGTTTCTCTGCCTGTCTGAACTCTCACGTTTAGGATATCAAGCCTGGGACAATGGTATGCATTCTTTGTATAATCATTACAGTTATGCTCTGGATCACGAACAAATTCCTGGAGCCCTATATACTACACTCTCTGAAATCCCCCTTTGTTAGTCATATATGACCTAGAAAAGCTATTTAAGAACCCAGTGATAAAAATAAAGGCAAAGTAGACCATAAATTTTCAGACAAAAATAGATTACCAACAAAAGGACCAACAGAAATCTCCGATGGATTAAAGTGATTTTCCCAAAATATCCCATTATTTAAAAAATACACCTGATACTGTGAAGCATCTTTGTAATTGTCTCTGACTTTTTTTCTCTGAGATAAGAATTTGGGATAGACAGTTTAAGTATGTGCCTGATCCAAATTAGGAAGTATGTGTTACTTATATTTAAAATGTTTAGTTATACTTAAGAACTTATCCTGAGTTTGTTTTTCATTAAAGTAGTTTTCATTTAAAAAATAAATTAAATTAAAAAATGGAAGTGATACATGGAGAAACTTCAACTGAGAATAATGTTTTAATCAATCCTATCAATAGGGAAATGACAACTTTCCCTACTAGAGGCTTCACACTGGGAATGAAGAGTAAAAAAACACACTAAAAGTACAGCACTCTGGGCTATTAAACCTTACAATGTTTCTGTTGTTTTACATGCAAAAGAACCTTATATTGAAAAAGAAGAGCCAGAGCCAGAGCTACCTTTAATACAAACTTAGGCACCAAAGCCATCGCCCCGTGTTACTGAAATACCTATAGGTAGAAGCACTGAGTGGGACACCTCCCCAGAACCAGAAGATGTTCCTCAGCTCTCAAGCGAATATGAAGACAATGGGGCCATTTTGAAAAAAATTTCAGATATTAAATCACAGGTACAACAGCTGCCTCTTGCTGAAAGCCTTAAGCCAGAATATAGGGCCGACATTCGAGCCTCTTGAGAACACTTAAAGAGAAGCCTTGCTCTAGCAGCAGCCGCAGTACATAAATTAGAAACAATATATAAATCCCAGATGTTACCACTTGGAGGAAGCAGTGGTGAAATTGATGACATGGAAACTGTTATTAACATGCTATATAATTCTAGATCTAAATTATCTGAATATTTAGATATGAAATATGTTCCTCCAAAGATGCGAGAAAAAGCTACTGCAGTATTCAATACATTGCAAAAAATATTATGTGTAAATCAAGTAGAAACTCAAAACCTTAAGAAATTATTTAAAAATAATATAAAAATCTTAAACCTACTTGGTATACCATGACAGAGTTGAAGCAAACTGTGCATTGATTTCACAGCAGAAATAAGCATATTAGTGATTCCAAAGTTGTATAAATATATCTTCTATTCTAGTTGATCGTGCTAACATCTTTACATGTCATGTGTTATGAAAATTTTTCATATGCACTAAAAGCCTAATCATCTAAAATAAAAGTTTGGTTCAAGAGAAAAAAAATGGAAGTGATATTGTATCAGAATGTAAATACGATCAAAGACTGACCAGTAAGCAAAATTCTGTACTAGACTTTCTGAATCTTTCCTTGTTCAACTTGAGGGTATTTATCCTTGATATAGATGGAAAATTAGATGGGAGGTATTGTGGGAATTTGTGATAGCCACTTTACCTATAGAAAATAACTCTCCTATAATTAAATAACTTGCTTAAATAACTTGTACATTAGCCTAAGATCAAATTGGGAATGAGAGTGGCCCTCAGTTTTCCATTGGCCAATATGATACCAAACTGACAGGGAGTATTATGACTATAAGAGGAATGAGCAAAATAAAAATTACTGGATTTTCTCTTTGGAGTAAATATTTTGAATATCAGTATGAGGAATACCTGAGTATTTATCCTAGTTCTGCCACAACCAGCTGTGGGATCTTGGGCAAGTCACTTAAACTTTCTTGGGTCTCAGTTTTATCATCTGTAAACTAAAAGGGGTCAAAATGGAAGATGTTAATACAGTTCTCTCAGAAACATAAGTAAAACAGAAAGATGTTAAGGATATGTAAAATTTAACTAAAACAATTAACAAAGTTGAGCTCAAAAGCCAGTATGGTCTCTGCATTTAACAATTAGAGAGTACATATTCTTTTCACCAATCAATCAGGTGAATTTTTTAAAAGAGTTTTTTCTGGCTGAGGGCTGATAGGGAACTGAGAGATATTCAAAGCAGAAGGAAGAGTCAACATACAATTTCTGGCTTGAAGATGGAGGGAGTCCACATATCAAGGAATGTGGGTGTCCTCTAGAAGCAAGAGCACTCTGCTCACAGCCAGCAAGGGAACGGGGACCTCCATCCGGTGAGTACAAGGCACTGAATTCTGCCAACAATCTGAATGGACTTGGAAGTAGATTCCAGATAAGAACCCAGTCCACTAATACCTTGATTCTGGCACTGTGAAACACTAAGCAGCCAGTTTGAGCCATGCCAGACTTCTGACCTATGGAAACTGTGAGATGATAAATGGATATTGTTTTAAAACACTAAGTTTGTGGTAATTTGTGACCCAGCAATAGAAAATGAATACAGGCCTTACAATAAATTTTTTCTAGTTTTATTGAGAAATAATTGACATATATCCCAATGGATTTTTATAATAATGGCCCCCATTTAATTTTTCTTTCATGTCCATACCCATTGCAATGTGATGTTGCTATGCCTCCCAACAAGAGATGGATTTTCCTTCTCATTTATCCACCCCCTAGAATCTGAACTGCACTTGTGACTTTCTTTGACCAACAGAATATGATGGAAGTGACATTGTGTGAGTTCATAGAGGCTAGGCCTTAAAGAGAACCTGCATCTACTGCTCTTGCTTTCTTAAAACTCTAGGACCACCATGCTGTGAAGAAGTCTAGTTTAGTCTGTAGGAGGCCCAAAGTGCAGTTGGAAGAGAACTTAAACACCCCAGCAGACAGACAGCCTCACTATTTGAGTGATGCCATCTTGGACCCTCTAGCACTAGCCAAATTGTCAGATGATTACAACTGCATGAGTGATCCCAGGAAAAATTAACAGAAGAACAGCCCAGATTGCACATAGAATTGTGAGAAATAATATGTTGTGTGTTAAGCCATTAAGTTTTGGGGTGGTTTGTTATACTTCAGTAGATAATAGAAAAGAGACTTGAGTAAAAACAAAGCCGTTATATATCAGAACTATGAAACACAATTAAAGCAATATAGAGAGGGTAATTTCTAGCCTTAGATACATATATTAGAAAAGAGGATTGAAAAACCAATGAAATAAGCATTTAAAACAATAAATTAGCAAAGAGAAAGCCAGGAAATCCAAAGAAAGGATAATAAAGACAATCAAGAGTATATACCTAAAGCTAATACAAGGTTGTGTGTCAATTATACCTCAATTATCAAAAAATAATATATTAATTAAAAAAAAAGACAATAAAGAGCACAAGTAAATTAAATTTAAAACAAGGTCATAACAGAGGATTAACAAAACTAAACTGCTGTTTCAGAGACTGGTAAATAAACAGACCTCTTGAATGGATAGTTAATAATTTTAAAAAAGAAAGAAGGCACAAATAATGAATATTAACAACAAACTAGAGATGGTACTGCAGAAAATTATTGCCAAAGTTCAATGCATTCATAATTTTTGAAAAATCAAATAAACTTAAAAAAAATCTGAAAATATATCTTCAAAACCTACACTATATGAAACTGTGAAAAGTGAAACATCCCTTTTGAAGTCAGGACCGAGACAAGGATACCTGCTGTCATCAGTTCTCTTCAGCACTATACCGGAGGTTCCACCAAGGCAATAACACAAATACACACACAAAAGAAATTAGAGAAAAAGGATTAGGAAGGAACCCAAGAAAACCTACAAACTGAAAGACGTAATATCTTAAAATTTTTAATGATGTATATATATTATCTGTTCAGCAAAGATTAACACAGAGAAGTGGATTTGGCAAGATTAATGGGCAAAAGATTAATAGAAAAAAATCAAAATCAAATACCATCAAGGACAACTAATCTAAAAGTCTAATTTTAAAAATTCCATTCAGATGGAATAGAAATTAGAGAAGAGGAATACAAAGAAGCTGAGGCACAGAAAGAAAAAAGGATCTCTAAGAATGAAAGAATATTGAGAGAACTGTGTGACCTATCCAAATGGAACAATATTTGCATTATAGGGGTATCAGAAGATGAAGGGAGAGAAAAAGGGATAGAAAGGTCATTGAGGAGGTAATTGCTGAAAACCCTGTTTCCTCTTGGGTAGTATTTTGATTACCGATTCAATTTCGTTGCTTGTAACAGGTCTGTTTAGATTTTCTGGTTCTTCCTTGGTCAGGCTTAGAAGGTTGTATTTTTCTAGATAGTTGTCCATTTCTTCTAGGTTATCCAGCTTGTTAGCATGTAGATTTTCATAGTATTCTCTAATAATTCTTTGTATTTCCGTGGTATCCATCATGATTTTTCCTTTCTCATTTCTGATTCTGTTTGTGTGTACATTCTCTTTTTCTCTTAATAAATTTGCCTAGGGGTTTATCTATTTTGTTTATTTTCTCAAAGATCCAGCTCTTGGTTTCATTGATTTTTTCTATTGTTTTATTCTTCTCAATTTTATTTATTTCTTCTCTGATCTTTATTATGTCCCTCCTTCTGGTGACTATGGGCCTCTTTTGTTCTTCTTTTTCCATTTTCAGTAATAGTGTCTTTAGACTATTCATTTGGGATTGTTCTTCCTTCTTTAAATAGGCCTAGATTGCAATATACTTTCCTCTTAGAACTGCCTTTGCTGTGTCCCACAGAAGTTGGGGCATTGTGCTGTTGTTGTCATTTGTTTCCATGTATCGCTTGATCTCTGTTTTAATTTGGTCATTGATCCATTGATTATTTAGGAGCATGTTGTGAAGCCTCCATGTGTTTGTGAGCCTTTTTGTTTTCTTTGTATTATTTCTAGTTTTATACCTTTGTGATCTGAGAAGTTGGTTGGTAGAATTTCAATATTTTTAAATTTACTGCAGCTCTTTTTGTGGCCTAGTATGTGTTTTTTTTCTGGAAAATGTTCCATGTGCACTTGACAAGAGTGTGTATCCTGCTGCTTTTGGGTGTACTGTTCTGTAGATGTCTGTTAGGTCCTTCTGTTCTAGTGTGTTGTTCAGTGCCTCTGTGTCTTTACTTATTTTCTGTCTGGTTGATCTGTCCTTTGGAGTGAGTGGTGTGTTGAAGTCTCCTAAAATGCATGCATTGCTGTCTATTTCCTCCTTTAATTCTGTTAGTATTTGTTTCACATATGTCAGCGCTCCTGTGTTGGGTGCATATATATTTACAATGGTTATATCCTCTTGTTGGACTGACCCCTTTATCATTATGTAATGTCGTTCTTTATCTCTTGCAGCTTTCTTCGTTTTGAAATCTATTTTGTCTGATACAAGTACTGAAACTCCTGCTTTTTTCTCCCTATTACTTGCATGAAATATCTTTTTCCATCCCTTCCTTTTTAGTCTGTGTATGTCTTTGGGTTTAAGGTGGTCTCTTGTAGGCAGCATATAGATGGGTCTTGTTTTTTATCCATTCTATTACTGTGTCTTTTGATTGGTGCATTCAGTCCATTTACATTTAGGGTGATTTTCTATAGATATGTACTTATTGCCATTGCAGGCTTTGAATTCATGGTTACCAAAGGTTCAAGGGTAGCTTCTTTACTATCTAACAGTCTAACTTAACTCTCTTATTATGCTATTGTAAACACAGTCTGATGATTATTTATTTCTCTTCCTTCTTATTCTTCCTCCTCCATTCTTTATATGTTAGGTGTTTTATTCTGTACTCTTTTATGTTCCCTTTGACTGCTTTTGTGGATAGTGGTGTTTATTTTTTGCCTTTTTTTTAGTATTTGGTTGGTTGGTTTCTTTGCTGTGATTTTATTTTCTCTGGTGACATCTATTTAGCCTTAGGAGTACTTCCATCTAGAGCAGTCCCTTAAAAATATCCTGTAGAGGTGGTTTGTGGAAGGCAAATTCCCTCAACTTTTGCTCATCTGGGAATTGTTTAATCCCTGCTTCAAATTTAAATGATAATCTCGCTGGATACGTATTCTTGGTTCGAGGTCCTTCTATTTTATTGCATTGAGTATATTATGCCATTCTCTTCAGGCCTGTAAGGTTTCTGTTGAGAAGTCTTTTGATAGTCTGATGGGTTTTCCTTTGTAGGTGACCATTTCTCTCTCTCTAGCTGCCTTTAATACTCTGTCCGTATCTTTGATCTTTGCCATTTTAATTATTATATGTCTTGGTGTTGTCCTCTGTGGGTCCCTTGTGTTGGGAGATCTGTGGGCTTCCATGTTCTGAGAGACTATTTCCTTCCCCAGCTTGGGGAAGTTTTCAGTAATTATTTCTTCAAAGACACTTTCTATCCCTTTTTCTCTCTCTTCTTCTGGTACCTCTATAATGCTAATAGTGTTCCATTTGGATTGGTCACACAGCTTCCTTAATATTCTTTCATTCCTAGAGATCCTTTTATCTCTCTTTGCCTCAGCTTCTCTGTATTCCTGTTCTCTGATTTCTATTCCATTAACAGTCTCTTGCACCTTGTCCAGTCTGCTCTTAAGACCTTCTATCGATTGTTTCATTTCTGTTATCTCCCTCCGGACTTCATCCCTTAGCTCTTGCATATTTCTCTGCAGGCCCATCAGCATGGTTATGACTTTTATTTTGAATTCTTTTTCAAGAAGATTGGTTATATCTATCTCACCAGGCCCTCTCTCTAGGGTTGTCTGAGTGATTTTTGACTGGACCAGATTCTTCTGCCTTTTCATGGTGATAGAAGTGGTCGCTGGCAGGTGGCGCATGTATCAGCTGGGAGA
Source organism: Smutsia gigantea (assembly GCA_032199065.1). Lineage (NCBI taxonomy): Eukaryota > Metazoa > Chordata > Mammalia > Pholidota > Manidae > Smutsia > Smutsia gigantea. The sequence continues at coordinate 40,399 of JAVSCE010018059.1, read as the reverse complement.
ACAACATCCCTTTCTGCTTGCTGGTTGCCTTGCCCTTCTCAGCTGCCTGTGCCAGTTACCTGCATACAGGGAGCCGTCTCTGGGTTAATTTCCTGAGCAGCCATGGCATTGCCGGCCCTTGGGATAGCCTAGGGCCTTGCAGGGGGTTGCAGACGCGCCGGGTATGTTCTCCTGTGAAAATGGCGCCCCTTCATGCCTTCCAGATCTTGCTCTGGCTTCTTCTGTCTGTGCCAGACAGCTGCTTGCTGGCGGCAGCCTCTGGGTCTGTCCCGATTTGCTGCGTGCTGGGAGGAGACTCTGTGTGGTTGCTGTGGGCGGGGCTCTTCTCCAGCTGCTCCACAGCTGTGGCGGGGTCAGCCGGTTTTGCAGTGCCGGTGGGGGGGAATGAATGGAAGGCTGATTATTGGCATGATGGGCTTCAGAGCTGCATTACCACCCAGGGTGTTAGAGCCCCTGAAGTCCCTTAAGATTCCAAGCCTGCTAGGCTGAGTGTGCCGGGATGATTTTTTCCAGCTGTTAAGCCCTTGTCCCTTTAAGACTTTTAAAAAGTGCCCGCTTTTCTTTTGTCCCAGGGGAGCCGCCTGTGGGAACCCACTCACAGTCTCTGTCTCAGATTTTACTTTTATGTTTCACTTATATCCAGTACACCATGCAATGTGTGTCTATGGTTGTGGTGCAGATTACTAGGGCTGGTTATTTAGTAGTCCTGTGTCCTGTGCTTCCACTCCCTCCCCACTCTGACTCCTTTTCTCCTGCTAGTGAGTTGGGGTGGGGGGAGTGCTTGGGTCCCGCTGGGTCATGGGTTTGTATCTTACCCTTTTGATGAGATGCTGAGTTCTCGCAGATGTAGATGTAGCCTGGCTGTTGTACTGTATCTTCTGGTCTCTCTTTGAGGAATAGTTGTATTTTCAAAAATTATATATTGTTTTGGGAGGAGATTTCCACCGCCTTACTCACTCCGCCATCTTGAGCCGTCCTCCTCAAGATTTCTTTATTTTATTGCAGCATTTAATAATAGCCAAAGACCAGAAACATTCTAAATGTCCATTAGTTAATACAAAAACAAAATGTGATGATATTTATACAATAGAGTGCTGCTGAGAAATAAAATGAAATTCTGATTCCTTCAACAATATGGATGACTCTCAAAAATATTATGCTAAATGAAAAAAGCAAGGCCAAAAGGTTAAATATTATATGAGTCCATTTATATGAAATTAGTAAAACAAAAAGATAAAAATAGATTAGTGGTTTCCTAGAGCCAAGAGAGGGAGTGGGGATTGACTTCAAATGGATATGAAGGAGATTTTGGGGAAAAATAGAAACCTTCTAAAACTGTATTGTGGTGATTGTTGCACATTTGAACCTTAAAATTAGTGAATTTTATGGTATGTACATTATACCTCAATAAAGATATTGGTAAAAGACTTTATAGGCCCTCCCCTGCCCAGCCACCCCCACCAAATGAGGAACAAATGGACTATTCAATAAATAGTGTTGGAGTTCCTTAATACACACACCCACTCAAAATTCAAATTTCCAGCTGGTTTAAACACTCAAATCTTAAAGTTTAGAGTGTTTAGAAGAAAATAGAATACCTCTATGCCTTCAGGGATTGCAGGATTTTTGTGACTGTAAGAGCACAAACCAAAAATAAAATATCAATAAATTAACAACTTTAAAATTGGAAACATGTAGAACAAAAGACACTAAAACAGTGTTTAAGGATTTTATAATACTTGCAGCATTTATAACTTATAATAAGATTAGTATCCAGATTATATAAATAATGGCTCCTATAATAAGGAAAAAGCCCTACAACCTGACTGAATAATTGTCACAGGATAGGAATATACAATTGAAATGGAAACTGTAAAAGTCAGTAATTGTATGAAAGGACATTCTGCCTCACTAGGCAGGCGAGAATTCTGCCTCACTAGGAATCACGGTAATGCAATTTAAAATATTGATGTGACAGAAATTCACACCCATCATGTTATTGGACACAGGACCTTGGTCTTATTGTAGGAAAGAATTGAAGAACAGACACAAAAAGGTTGAGCATTAAGAGTTTTATTGTGAAATAAGAGTTCAGAGAAAGCTAAGAGTACACACTGGAGAGTTGGGTGTGAGCACACCCAGAGGTAATTATTCAGAGGAAACAATAGGGAGCCTTTTAAAAAATATAAGATGAATATTTAGTGAGTAGGGTTAAGTTTGAAAGGGAGCATGAGGCTTAAAGATAGTGGTGTGAGAGGTGAGACAGAAACCTCCTCCCCAAACCACATATAATATGAAAATTTAGCAAATACAACTAATCCTGAAAGAGCAACAGGAAAGAAGGCTGTGGCAGACTGCTTACACCTGGGGAACACAGCAGACCTCATGAAAAAGGGTAAAGTACCAAAGCCATGATCTGGCGGGACCCAAGCCCTTCTGCCACCCCAGCTCACTGGTGGGAGGAAGAGAAACGTAGCAGGGAGGAGGTGGAGGCCTACGACTGCTGAACACCCTGTACTGGAGATCTGCTCTGGCAGCATGAACCTACATTACATGGTGCTCTGGAGATTAGTGGGGTTGGAAAGCTAAGACAGGTAGAATACTTGGAGAGACTGAGATTCCAGCTGCTTGTGGAGAACAGGTACCCACACCCAGCTGCTCTGGGACAAAATAAAGGCAGGCACTCTGAGAGACTTCTAACAGCGAGCAGGCTGCTAAAGGGGCAAGGATTGCAAAGAGTGTGCTGCTCAGGAGAAAGGACAGGTGCACAAAATTGTCCCAGTGCACTCATCCCAGTAGGTTGGGACTTTCAGGAGCTTGAGGTTCTCCATCCCCCCTGGCTGGCAATGCAGCTACAAGGCCCCCCACCACTATACACAGCATGCCGCTCCTTCCTCCCAACTGGTACTGGCTCACAAACCGGATGCCCCTGCCATTGCGCCAGGCCAGCCAGAGAACATCCCCACCTATGGCAGCTACAAGTGCATAGGACAGAGGTTCCTCCCTGTGTCCTTGGCCCACTGACCCTGGCAGTGGAGGCAGGCTCTGCAGCTGGGAAGCAGGAAAGGGCACTGTCCCCCAGCAGGCAACAGCACCATTCCCCTGTGACCCCCACCATCACTCCATGGGCTGAGGAGCTCCAGAGACTAGAGCTTCACTAGAGGGCTCCACCTACAATAATAAAACAACAAAGGAACCTGATTCAAACCAAAATCCCACAAATGCCAGAGAGAGGACCAAGTGAAACTGAACTCACCAATCTTTCTGAAAGATATTTAAAATAAAAATCATAAACTTGCTCATGGAGGTACAGGAAAATATACAAGACCTCAGGGAGGAATTGAAGAATGAGATACAAACTTTGAAAAATACAGCATTTGAAATAAAACATACAATGGAGTGATTTAAAAGCAGAATAAATGAAGTAGAGGAGATGGCAAGTGAAATAGAAATTAGGGAACAGGAATACAAATAATGAGGCACACAGAGAAAAAAGGTTCTCCAGGAATGAAAGAATATTGAGAGAACTACGTGACCAATCCAAATGGAACAATATTCACATTATAGGGGCACCAGATGAAAAATAAGAGAGAAAAAGGAATATAAAGTGTCTTTGAGGAGATAATTGCTGAAAAGTTCCCCAATCTGGGGAAGGAGATTGCCTCTCAGGCCATGGTGGTGCACAGGTGTCCCAACACAAGGGACCCATGGAAGACAACACCAAGACATATAGTAATTAAAATGGCAAAGATCAAGGATAAAGACAGACTTTTAAAACCAGCCAGAGAGAGAAATAAGATCACATACAAAGGAAAACCCATCAGGCTATCATCAGACTTCTCAACAGAAACTTCTCTTACTGGCCAGAAGGGAGTGGCATGATATACTTAATGCAATGAAACAGAAGGGCCTCGAACCAAGAATACCCTATCCAGAAAGATTATCATTTAAATTTGAAGGAGGAATTAAACAATTTCCAGATAAGCAAAAGTTGAAAGAATTTACCTCCTACAAAACGTCTCTACAGTGTATTTTGGAGGGACTGCTATAGACGGAAGTGTTCCTAAGGCTAAATAGCTGTCACCAGAGATAACAATACCACAGTAAAGAAAGTAGAACAATTTATTACTAAGCAGAAGCAATATAAAATCAACTACCCCCCAAATCAGTCAAGGGATAGACAAAGAGTACAGAATATGATACCTAATATATAAAGAATGGAAGAGGAAAAAAAGAAGGAAAAAAAACCCTTTAGATTGTGTTTGCAATAGCATACTAAGTGGGTTAAATTAGATTGTTATATAGTAAGGAAGTTACCCTTGAACATTTGGCAACCACAAATCTAAAGCCTTCAATGGCAATAAGTACATACCTGTTGATAATCATCCTAAATGTAAATGGTCTGAATGCACCAATCAAAAGACATAGAGTCGCTGAATGGATTAAAAAAAACAAGACCCGTCTATATGCTGCCTACAAGAGACTCACTTCAAACCCAAAGACATACACAGACAAAAAGTGATAGGATAGAAAAAGATATTTCATGTAACTAATAGAAAAAAGCAGGAATTGCAGAACTTGTTCAGACAGAATAGACTTCAAAACAAAAAAGTCACAAGAGAAAAAGAAGGACATTATATAATGATAAAGGGGTTAGTCCAACAACAGGATATAACCATTATAAATACCTATACACCTAACATAGGAGCACCTACATATGTGAAACAAATACTAACAGAATTAAAGGGGGAAATAGAATTCAATGCCTTCATTTTAGGAGACTTCAACACACTTCTTCCTTTAAAGGACAGATCAACCAGACAGAAAATAAGTAAAGAGATAGAGGCACCAAATAACACATTAGAACAGATGGACCTAACAGACATCTACAGAACCCTCCAACCAAAAGCAGCAGGATACACATTCTTCTCCAGTGCATATTGAACATTTACAAAAATAGATCTTATACTGGGCCACAAAAAAAGCCTCAGTAAATTCAAAAGGGTTGAAATTGTACAAACCAGCTTCTCAGACCACAGAAGTATGAAACTAGAAGTAAATTATGCAAAGAAAACAAAAAAGCCCACATGTACATGGAGGCTTAACAACATCCCCTAAATAATCAGTGGATCAATGACCAAATAAAACAGGCCAAGCAATATATGGAGACAAATGACAACAATAACTCAACACCACAAAATCTGTGGGATGCAGCAAAGGTCGTGCTAAGAGGGAAGTATATTGCAATACAGGATTACCACAGGAAGGAAGAATAATCCCGTACATGACAGTCTAAAATCATAATTAATGAAACTAGAAAAGGAAGAACAAATGAGGCCCAAAGTCAATAGAAGGCGGGACATAATAAAGATTAAAGCATAAATAAATAAATTTGAGAAGAATAAAACAATACAAAGAATCCATGAAAGCAGGAGCTGGTTCTTTGAGAAAATAAACAAAATAGATAAACCCCTAGCCAGACTTATCAAGAAAAAAAGAGAGTCTACACACATAAACAGAACCAGAAATGAGAAAGGAAAAATCACTACAGATACCACAGAAATACAAAGAATTATGAGAGAATGCTATGAAAAATTATATGCTAACAAACTGGATAACCTAGGAGAAATGGACAACTTTCTAGAAAAATACAACCTTCCAAGACTGACCCAGGAGGAAACAGAAAATCTGAACAGACCAATTACCAGCAACAAATTTGAATTGGTAATTAAAAAACTACCTAAGAACAAAACTCCTGGACCAGATGGCCTCACCAGTGAATTTTATCAAACATTTAGTGAAGACCTAATACCCATCCTCCTTAAAGTTTTCCAAAAAGTAGAAGAGGAGGGAATACTTCCAAACTCATTCTACGAGGCCAGCACCAATCTCATAGCAAAACCAGGCAAAGACACCAAAAAAAAGAAAATTACAGACCAATATCCCTGATGAACATAGATGCAAAAATACTCAACAAAATATTAGCAAACCGAATTCAGAAATACATAAAAAAGATCATCCATTATGATGAAGTGGGATTCATCCCAGGGATGCAAGGACGGTACAACATTCGAAAATCCGTCAACATCATCCACCACATCAACCAAAAGAAGGACAAAAACCACACGATCATCTACATAGATGCTGAAAAACCGTTCGACAAAATTCAACACCCATTCATGATAAAAACTCTCAACAAAATGTGTGTAGAGGGCAAGTACCTCAACATAATAAAGGCCATATATGACAAACCCATACCCAACATTATACTTAACAGCCAGAAGCTGAAGCTTTTCCTTTAAAATTGGGAACAAGACAAAGATACCCACTCTCCCCAGTTTTATTCAGCATGGTTCTGGAGGTCCTAGCCATGGCAATCAGACAACACAAAGAAATAAAAGTCATCTAGCTTGGCAACGAAGTAGTTAAACTGTCATTGTTTGCAGATGACACGATATTGTACATAGAATCCCTAAAGAATCCATCCCCAAACTACTAGAACTAATTGCTGAATTCAGCAAAGTTGCAGGTAATACACAGAAGTCTGTTGCATTCCTATGTAATGATGAACTAGCAGAAAGAGAAATCAGGAAACAATTCCATTGACAACTGCATCAAAAAGAATAAAATACCTTGGAAGAAACCTAACCAAAGAGGTGAAAGACCTATACCCTGAAAACTACAAGACACTCATGAGAGAAATTAAAGAAGATACCAATAAATGGAAATGTATCCCGTGTTCATGGATAGGAAGAATTAATATTGTCAAAATGGCCATCCTGCCTAGAGCAATCTACAGATTCAGTAGAATCTCTATCAAAATACCAATGGCATTCTTCAACGAACTAGAGCAAATAGTTCTAAAAATTCATACGGAACCACAAAAGACCACGAATAGCTAAAGCAATCCTGAGAAGGAAGAATAAAGCAGGGGGAATTACACTCCCTGACTTCAAGCTCTGCTACAAAGCCACAGTAATCAAGACAATTTGGTACTGGCACAAGAACAGATCCATAGATCAATGGAACAGAATAGAGAGCCCAGATATAAACCCAAGCATATATGGTCATTTAATATACGATAAAGGAGCCTTGGGTATACAGTGGGGAAATGACAGCCTCTTCAACAACTGGTGCGGGCAAAACTAGAGAGCTACATGTAAGAGAATGAAACTGAATTATTGTCTAACGCCATACACAAAAGTAAACTTGAAATAGATCACAGACCTGAATGTAAGTCATGAAACCATAAAACTCTTAGAGAAGATAACATAGCAAGACTCTCTTGAATATAAATATAAAGAACTTTTTTTCTGAACAAATCTGCTTGGGCATGGGAAACAAAAGCAAAAATGATCAAATAGGAGTACATCAAACTAAAAAGTTTCTGTACAGCAGAGAACACCATCAGTAAAACAAAAAGGCATCCTACAGTATGGGAGAATATATTCGTAAACAACAAATCCATCAAGGGGTTATCATCCAAAGTATATAAAGATCTTACATGCCTTAACAAACAAAAAGCAAATACCCTATTAAAAAATGGGTGGAGGGTCTGATCAGACACTCTCCAAAGAAAAAATTCAGATGGCCAACAGGCACATGAATTACTAATTGTCATCATCACTAATTATCAGGGAAATACAAATTAAAACCACATGAGATATCACCTCACACCAGTGAGGATGGCCGCCATCCAAAAGACAAGGAACAGAAAATGCTAACAAGGATGCAGAAAAAGGGGAACCCTCCTACAGTGTTGGTGGTAATGTATATTAGTTCAACCATTGTAGAAAGCAATATGGAGGTTCCTCAACAAACTAAAAATAGAAATATCATTTGACAAAGGAATTCCACTCCTAGGAATTTACCCAAAGGAAACAAGATCTCAGATTCAAAAAGACATATACACCCCTATGTTTATCGCAGCACTATTTACAATAGCCAAGAAATGGAAGCAACCTAAGTGTCCATCAGTAGATGAATGGATAAAGAATATGTGGTACATATACACAATGGAATATTATTCAGCCATAAGAAGAAAACAAATCCTACCATTTGCAACAACATGGATGGAGCTAGAGGGTATTATGCTCAGTGAAATAAGCCAAGCAGAAAAAGACAACTATCAAATGATTTCACTCATATGTGGAGCATAAGAGCAAAGAAAAAAAAACTGAAAGAACAAAACAGCAGCAGATTCACAGAACCCAAGAATGGACTAACAGTTACCAAAGGGAAAGTGACCGGGGAGGATGGGTGGAAAGGGAGGGACAATGGGGAAAAGGGGGCATTATGATTAGCAGATGTAATGTTGGGGGGGCACAGGGATGGCTGTACAACTCAGAGAAGACAAGTAGTGATTCTATAGCATCTCACTACAGTGATGGACAGTGACTGTAATGGGGTTGGTGGGGGGGAACCTGATGAAGGGGGTAGTTTAATAACCATAATATTGCACATGTAATTGTAGATTAATGATACCAAAAAAAAAAAGATATGGAAGCAACCAAAGTGTCCATTCAGTAGATTAACTGATAAAGAAGAGGTGGTACATATACACAATGGAATATTATTCAGCCATAAGAAGAATCCTACCATTTGCAACAACATGGATGGAGCTAGAGGGTATTATGCTCAGTGAAATAAGCCAGGCAGAGAAAGACAAGTATCAAATGATTTCACTCATATGTGAAGTATAAAAACGAAGCAAAACTGAAGGAACAAAACATCAGCAGACTCAGACTCCAAGAAGGGACTAGTGGTTACCAAAGCAGAGGGGTGGGGAGGGAGGGAGAATGGCATTGAGGGGTATTATGATTGCAGCACATGGTGTGTGTGTGTGGGTCACAGTATAGCACAGAGAAGACAAGTAGTGACTCTGTGGCATCCTTCTATGCTGATGGACACTAACTTTAATGGTGTATGTGAGGGACTTGATAATATGGGTGCATGTAGTAGCCACAATGTTTTTCATGTGAAACCTTCATAAGAGTGTATATCAGTGATATCTTAATAAAAAAATTTTTCAAAGGGAACATTTTTTTTTTTTGAGTTTGGGCTTACTCCACCCTCACTTGGGGCTGAGGGGAGTTTTGCCTCTATTTAGTTTTCCTTGGAACTGTCAAGGTGCAGGGAGGTAAGATTTTACCTGTTTATGGTGGAGGGGTATGCCCTTTACTTTGTTAATAAGTGCATAATGTATTTTGGGGTTAAGCTTAGGTCAAACTTGTCTTCCATGTTGGAACTAGCTATTTTTAGCCAGTCTGCTATCTATATTCTCACTCCCCTCATACTGTGAGAACAGTTTACAGGGATGTGTAGAATGTAAGCAAGCATCTAGCCAAATGTAAACACTGGCCAAAGGCGCCCTTCCCTTCCCTACACATGTCTGGCTATCTACCTACTCTGACATTCAGACTGGCAACAATTAGTCTGCTATTAACAACATTAATAAGGATTCTCAATTGTTACTGGATTTAAATTGGTACAACTACTTTGAAGTAAAATATGGTATTACATTCATATCTACAAGCTTAGCAATTTTATATCTACATACATTCCAAAGAAAAATACCAGAAGACATGTACAATGATGTTTAATGTAGAATTTTCCATACTAGCCAAATAAATAAAAGAGTATAATTTTCTTTCAAAATTGTTTTGGCTACTCTGGATCATTGCATCATTAGGGCCTCTGCCTCCCTATGGCAGATGTGAAACAAAGGTAATAGTGATACAAAAGGAAGATGAGCTGGGAAAAGTCCTTAGAATTCAGTCAACTTCAGGTGGGAAATCTTGAAAATAATATAGGAATGTCTTTTGGGTAATGCAAGTTTTGAGAACTAGTAAAAATTCACAATGGACTAGCACTGATCAGGAAATTGGACTAGATATTCTCTAAGTTGCCTTCTAGCCTGCACATTCTGTGATGCTCATATTTATGTATTTATGCTGTCTGTGGGGAAAATATAACTTTCTGACCAGGATTCCCAGCTTGCCTTAATAGTGCCCATTATGAATATAGTAAGAGCATGTTTACATATTTGTGAGAGAGCCACTGGTCAGTCAAGGGAGTACTTTCCAGGGAAGGGGTAGAGAGGAAGCACCCATTCTCTCCTCTGCGTGTGTTCCTGGCACATAATTGGTCAGGCATCCACCAGGGACGCTCACACGGAGTTGCTCCTGGAGCGCAGCAGCAGGGAAAGGAGAGAGGGGAGCGAGGAGAAACTGGGACCCACTGAAGCTCCTGCTAGGGAGCAGGACCCGTAGCCGGCCTAGGGAGTTCATTTGAGCCAATGCAGTGAGAATAAATGTGGTAACCCCCTCTCCCCAACTTTCTGCCCTTGTCTTTCTTTGGCCTCATCAAATTCATAGAGAACTCGGCCTGGGAGGGGAGCCCCCTCCTCCCGGAGCTACACTTAACCAAGTGACTGTGCATACTCTGTTATGTATAAACTTGTGAAATATAATAGTGAATTTGTGTTATTCTCATTTATCTCCTGGGAATAACTGGGAGTAGTTAATGTTGTCATCCCCTATCCAGACTGGCATGAAGTAATTCCAGTATCTGCTTTTTTTAATGCATAGAATCAGGAGGAAGTGTTAGTTAAAAACTTGGACTCTGGAGCCACAGTGCATTGTTTTAAAACCTGGTTCCTCCATTGATTAGTTGCAGTGTAGTCCAGTGTAGTGTAAGTCCAGACAGTTTTTTTTCCTTTTTTGTAATGCAAGTGCCTGACTTAAGCTTTGATTGCTGAGGCATCCATTTCAAAGAGGACTATCTCTAGTAAAAACATTGCCAGGCAGAAAACTAGAGAAAGAGCCAGGCCACCTTGCCCCATTAAGACACCTCTGTTTGAGAGATCTTGGTGGATTTTTTTGGTAACTGACCATCTGGGCCACTTGTTTTCTTCTCTTCTTCACCTTAAAATTCCCACTCTTATGTTTAAATTCACCAATAGTGAGCCCAAAGAACCCTAGGCTCCCACTCTTGGGCCTCAATAAAATCAAAACCCCAGGCCCATGCCCTCTTGCTCCATCTCTCTCAGTCTCTACCTGAGACCTTTTTGTGTGTTCCCCATATGAATGTAATTTATAGGTCTTATAAGTAGTAAACCTTTCATTTCTTCAAAGTTTCCTAATGGTTTTTCTAAAGGACATCTTGGAATCATAGTAAGAACCACCAGGGTTCATCCAGTAGCTGGTTCCCTTTGGAAAGAGGAGTATGGAGAAAATGGAAATTTCTGACTAGTATCCTAGCCTGGCCTTGATATCGCCCACTGTGTACACAGAAAGCCTGTCTCCATATCTATGGGCAGCAGGTTGTTTACCAGGGACAAAGCAGCTGGTCAGTCAGGAGAGTACTGGCCCAGGGCAGGGATGGAGGGGAAACACCCATTCTCTCCTTTCCTCAGTTCCTGATACATAATTGGTCAGCATCTGCTAGCCACCATAGAGACCCACCCAGGTACTAGGGGCAGGGAAGCAGAGAATGGGAGAGCAGAGGAGAGCAGGGAAAGTGGATAGCTTAAGCAGAAAGCTTAGGAGGGTGGAAAAGGAAAGCCTAGAAGGAGAGCCAGGAGAGAACAGAGGCTGGCAGAGAGAAGCTGTGGAGCCCAATGCTAGGAGAGGATTAAGCCCATGCTGGGGAGGAGGGAGCAGTGCCAGGGCCAGGGGAGACTAGGCTGTCTTTGCCACTTGTATATAGCTAGGTGACCACTGTCTTGCAAGTGAGTTTCAGCCCCAGGCAAGTTCGCTATAGATTCACTGTGACCAAAGAAATTTACAGCAAAGGGTTCTTGGGGTGAAAAGGTTATACCCAACTTTATTTCCAGGTGCCAGGTCAGTCACTAAAATCGTGTTCACTCAGAGCGAGTCTGTGCTATCACTGCTGCTTCGGATGCAGCAGGCCAGTCTCTCCCTCTGGGCCCCTCTGTCTGCACAACCGTCCTCTGGGCTTCTCTGCACAGCCGTCCCACACAGCCATCCTCTGGGCCTCTCTGCACAGTCGTTCCACACAGACGTCCTCTGGGCCTCTCTGCACAGCCGTCCTGCACAGACGTCCTCTGGGCCCCTCTGTACAATCGTCCCACACAGCCGTCCTCCAGGCCTCTGTCCTCAGCACTGCCACCACTCCAGCCTCTGCTCCGCTCTCCTGCAGCCTTGCAGCCCCGCCACCCTGTCTCACGCAGAGCACTCGGTGGAACTCTATATTAACACAATAATGGCTTATTGCCTAAAGGTGTGGAAGCGGTAGCATAGCAACAGGCCAGTTACATCATCAGGTGGTTTAAGTTCAGTGAGGATCCTGGCCATAGGAACCCCACTTTATCCACACTCCACCCCTCCAGGATTCTCGCCTTACAATCTACATGCTTTCCATCTTCCACAATGGTCCCTGTGCAAGAAAGCTGGAGCACTGTAACCAGATTCCACAACAGCAGCAGAGGATAACAACTCAGAGATAATGAAAAATTAAGATACAGGTAACAAAAATTATAATAATCCTTAAGCTAGAGGATTCAGCTAGGTTCAAAGCCCCACGCAGATTAAGTCCAAAACGTGTCTATTCCAGCCATCATGTGGTTTCCGGTCCCTCAGGGCAGATACCTTGACCTTCCCCTCAGTCAAACCGTGTTCCGCAATCACCTTCCTGTGTGGGCTCAGGTGAGGTTGGCTCACTTTCCAGCAGGAAGTCTTGCAAACACACAGGCCGGACTTGTGGCTCTGTCTCTGATCTCTGCCTCTTTGGTCTTAATGGCTGGAACTGCTGCTCTGGTTTCAGCTGTTGCCATAGCTTTAGTAAGATCCTATTTGACTTCCCATCTAATTTCCTTCCATCTGCTCTTGCCCGTATTAAATCAACCCACATCTGGGTCCTCGTAACCTTCATGGGGCCCTGTAAATTCTTCCTGTGAGCAACAGGTCTTACTTCTTTCCAAATTCTCGTGGCTTCAGCCTCTCCTAAGTCTGCTACTGTACGTGTCACCTTGCTTATGGGGTGCCCTAAGTGAGGGGAAAGAATGGCCACTAGAGACCCAAAGAGGGATGTAGGAGCCATTTGAAGTACAATATTTCTCATCCCAGTAGTGAAAATCTCTTCATCTGGGCCATGGTTCTCTGGACTACAGATGGCATTTCTCATGCCTAGCTCTCGTAGCACTTGTTGGAGCTCAACATATGTCTGCCATCTAACAGGAGAGGATGGTAGATCACCTGGATTGGGCCACACAGCACGAAGTGCAGCCATGAGCCAATTGAGGAGAGTGTGACTCCCTGGGGTCTGATGTGCATTTTGTAATCACTGCCTCAAGGCAGGCTGCACTGTCAGGGAAGCCAACTTTCCCCTCTCTGACCCCAACAGAACAATTCCATCCACCCCTAAGTCCCACAGACGCAGGAGCCAAGCTGATATTGACTCCAAGGGCTTCTGCCTAAACCAGGAGCCCAAATCCACCAGCTCAGCCTGAGTATAGGGCCAGACCATAGAGTGCTCCACGACCTGGGGAGGGCGCTGCTCCTCTCCTTGGGGAACCTTCAGCTGCTGGGTCTTTATTTTCTTTAGAACCACTGGGCGTGCTTTCAATACAGGAAGTGCCAGTGCCTCCAGCACCACCCCTTCGTCTTTCTCCAGCTCCTCCATTCCCGGGGCTAATGGCACCTTTCCCTCCCCTCCCCCGAGTGCCTCCCCTGCTACAACCTTTACCTTTTCTACTGTACCTCACAGCAATGCTACCTCAGTCTTCAGAAGCTCTCTTACCTTCAGCTCAATGCTTCGCAGCTGACGTTCTTGTACCACCTCCGCCTGTGCTTCCCTCAGGAGTTCATCTTTTTCCTTGATGGCCTCTTCCTCCTTAAGAACACCTGGCAGCACTGCCATCTAGTCTCCAATGGCTCCTTGCTGCCAGCACTCTCGTGCTGCCTCCTCTTGCATCAAAGCCATCTCCTTCCTCAGGGAATCCACATAAGTTTGCAGCTCGCGTTCTCATGCCGCCTCTTGCATCTGTGCCATTTCCCTCCTCAGGGAATCCACAGAAGTTTGCAGCTCGCGTTCTCGTGCCACCGTTTCTTGGGTCTCTTCTGTAGACCTTTTTAATACTGTGAGAAGCAGCCAACCCACAGTCCCCGCTGCCTCACGGGCACTCTGCTTCTCAAAGGATCTACTCACTATACAAAGGGCCACCTCTACAGCCTCAGGTGTCACCTCCACTTGCCTCCAGTTCTGGGGTGGGGCCCAGTCCTCTAGGAGGCAAGCCACCTCAGACCACATACCTATTGGGGGACAATCCACTGTCTCCCCATTCACAGGGGCAGCCCGCTGAAGCACCCCTCCCATAACTGCAGCCTGTCTTTTTCCTTGGTCAACAATGAACCCTGTGACTTCCGCCAATTGTCTTGCAAATGAGTTTCAGCCCCAGGCAAGTTTGCTATAGATTCACTGTGACCAAAGAAATTTACAGCAAAGGGTTCTTGAGGTGAAAAGGTTATACCCAACTTTATTTCCAGGTGGCAGGTCAGTCACTAAAATCGTGTTCACTCAGAGCGAGTCTGTGTTATCACTGCTGCTTCGGATGCAGCAAGCTGGTCTCTGCCTCTGGGCCCCTCTGTCTGCACAACCGTCCTCTGGGCCTCTCTGCACAGCCGTCTTGCACAGACGTCCTGTGGGCCTCTCTGTACAGTCAACCCGCACAGCCATACTCAGGGCCTCTATCATCAGTGCTGCCACCACTCCAGCCTCCGCTCCATTCTCCTGCAGCCTTGCAGCCCCGCTACCCCATCTCGCGCAGAGCACTGGGAGGAACTCTTTATATTAACACAATAATGGCTTATTGCCTAAAGGTGTGGAAGCGATAGCATAGCAACAGGCCAGTTACATCATCAGGTGGTTTAAGTTCAGTGAGGATCCTGGCCATAGGAACCCCACTTTACCCACAAACACCATGAGAATAAACGTGGTATGAACCCCTTTTAACGGCCCACCACAACTTGCTCTTGTCTTTATTCAGTCTCAGCAAGTTCACAGTGAACTTGTCCAGAGGAGGGAACTCCCTCCTCCCAGAGTAACAGGGAGATATCTGTGGGAAGCTCACCAGGGCCCAGGTGAGTGCTCCAGGCATTTTAGCCAATAGCATTATACTTGTTAAAAAGACACAGACCCCACTTGGCGTCACTCATGCTAGGCTGTGTCATCAGACCGGGGTTTCATACCTGAACCTAATTACAGTTTCAAGCTCCCCCAGAAATGTAGTTGGTCAAGAATTTTCAGGTCAGCATCACTGGTAAGAAAATCTATCACATGAGCCTCCTCCACCTTTCCTAAAAGGTAATGAAGTAATCTGTAAGACCCCCTGCAATTCCAGGGGAACGTATGTTCCCAGCCTGGGGCAAATAACTTTTGGAGCCAAAATCAGTCAAAAGGAGAAATAAAGTGGGAGAAACCCATTTATTGCTTACAAGTAGTTGTCTACTTCTGCTCACCTGTGTCTCTCATGATCCAGCTGCAAAAAGGACCCCACCATACCTCTCCAGTCCAGTTATGCCCTTGCTCCCAAACACCCTTGTAATCACCTATTGATATGGAGGTAGACTACTTCTCTCCACCCCTTGGAAACACCTACTGATATGAAGATGCACTAAGGCCAGGTGAGAGGTTCTGGAAATATTGCAATTTTACCCACACAGCCTATTTTTGACCTTGCTCAAAACTATACCTTCTTTTCTCCTGCTTTCTTTTCCCCCAAACCCCTAGTTATAAAGCCCTTTCATTTTGAACAATTCCTTGGAGCATTTGTACTTGCTGGGGAGATGCTGCCCCATTCATAAATTGCTTAATAAAGCCAATTAGATCTTCAAATTTACTTGCATGAATTTTTTTTTCACACTTCTCATAGTCTGAGACTGGCACAAGACACCCTGGTAAGTTACTCTGTGCTTAGGTTTCTCTATTTGTAAACCAGGAATTAGGAATAGAAGTTATCTCCTAGGTTTGTTTTGAGGTTTAGGAATGAAAGAAAGTATGTAAAGCACTTAAAGCAATATAAACAATGAAAACAATGTAAACCACAAAGTAAGCACTATGTATTAGCTATTATTAGCAGAATGACTTAAATAAACTCTGAAAGGAACAAATGCTGTGTTGTCTTTAAGCTTTTTGAAGTGGAGAGATTTTTTTTTCATATATATATATATATATATAAATTCAAAGATTCTTAACTAAGATGTGGAATCATCTGCTTTAGGCAGAAATGTTTGTGGCAATGTACTTCCCCACCATGTTCATGATATGTCATTACCACTAGGTGCTTTCCTTTTTTTCAGGCTGGACGGCAGCTGGAAGCTGAGCAGGCCTTCAAGTACACAGTGAAGGTATGATGCAGATGCCTCTGCTGTTTGTTCTATACTGAGGCTGGAAAACTGGGAGGAAGGTGCTGGTTTATTCAGGACTTTACATCATTCCTATTATTTTTCTAGAGGCTTTTCTTACCATCTTTGCCATTATCACAGGGATGCTGGATTTGGAAATAATAACCCATGTATTACCATGGGGGTTCTTTTTTTGTACTTCTTTAGAGAATTTGGTTTAATAGGACAGGTGGCCTGGGAATCAGTATTCCTGGGTGATGGTCCTAGTTTTGTCATTAACTTATTGGGTCTTATTTTCCTCATGTGTAAAATGAAGGTGTTAGTCTAGCTCAGGGGTCAGCAAGCCTTTTCTGTAATGGGCAAAATAGGAAATATTTTAGGCTTTGTGGACCAAATGGTTTCTTTTACTACTATACTCTGCCCTTGTAGTGCAAGGGCAGCCATAGACAATATAAATGAGTGTGGCTCTGTGTCAAATAAAACCTTACTTACCAAACAGACACCAGTCTGGATTTGGCTCATGAGCAGTGGTTTGCCAAACGCTGGTATACTCTATCAGTTACGAAGTGCAAGTAATATAACTTGGAAGAGAGTGGCTTAAACAAATTAGGAGTTTTATTTTTCTCATCTAATGGAAAGTTCAGGGTTGGTATCACAGCTACACCATGTCATCAGTGACCCAACTTCTTTCTATATTTCTGCACCACTAATCATAGCATGCAGTTTCCATCCCTCATAGTTGCAAGTCAGCCATTGTAATTTCAGCCACCGTATTCATGTTTCAGGCACAATAAAAGGCAAAAAGGGGAGAAAAGATAAAGGGGCCATGCTATATTACTTCCTTTAAAGAGCAATATTAGCTTAACATTTCATTGGCCACATTTGGTCCCAAGACTATCCCTAGATGCAAGGGAAGCAGGAAATGTGGCTTTTTTTAAACCTGTTTGCACTGCTGCCCTGAAAAGAAATGAAGATTTTGTTAGTAAAAAAGGAGAGGGGATATTCAGTAGGCAACTAGATGTCTCTCTCACACTAGATTCTAAAATTAAATTCAGATCTCATATCTTTGATTCCTATGTCTTTTCTGTCACCTGGCAATAGGAATATTACACATTAGTCAAGATACATTGGGTGATAATGTGAACTTTCAAAAATAAACTTTATTATTTTACAAAAAATTGCATAAATTGTTAATGTTTTTACCACTTGATGAATTTTCATAAAGTGAACATATAATCAGCAAAATGTTCTGAGTTCCTTTAATGGCATTTCCATGAGGTAGGGAATATAGGAAAAGCCAATTCCATCCCAAGGAATTATGACCTTTAGCTGTGGCCCCACAAGTGAGGGGTCTCCACATAGGTGTATCAGGCATGACAAATGTCCTTCCTTTCCTTCCTCTCATGCAGCTGAAACTGAAAGATGAGGCTCTGCTTTCAGAGATCCACATGGTACAGGAGACCGTTGGCTTTGGAAACCCATCTTTCTGACATCCTTCCAGTTGAAGAGTTTTCTGTATGGCACTTAGAACTCCTTTCCTTCTGAGAGAAATTAAACCCTCAACGTTGCACCATATGAGGTCTGGGGATGGAGAACAGAAAGAATTTTTACCCTTGATAGAAACCCACTCATTTACTTCCATTGGCTATCTTACTGGATTGCTATGTTACTGGATGTTTTACTGACAATAAACTAGATGACAATAAAAAATGGAAATAGATTAAAAATTCATCAGTGTGGTTCTGGAATTGATTAAGGTATACATAAAAGTATTATTTATATATATAATTAAGGTATAACGAGTTAATTATTAGGGTTTCTGGTGAAAGCTTATCAGGATCACTCTGATCCTGGAAGTGAACTGTTAAGGTTTCTGGCCAGGTTCACTTACTCAAACTTGGGAATTAAGGCACCTTTTTCTAAGAAAGGTCTAAAGAAAGAATGCCATACTGGGTCACTGTATTAAAGCAATGAGTGTTTAAATTATGTCTAGGATCTTTGGATCCAGTAGTGAACAGGGAAGCTGAATAGAAGATCTTTGCTGAAGGTGGAGTCACCACGAATATCTTCGTGGGCTCCATCAAGAGTCCATTACTCTGTAACAGATGCAAAATTCCTCACAATTTAGGCATTAATCTAGGGCTAGAAATGACAAAGGAACCACACTTTACCCGTCTTCCTGGATCACTGCACAGCAAAAACCCCACCCTACTCTCCTTTATCTTTTAAAGGAGGAGGCAGAACAGGAGGAAGGTGAGAAGTATTGCAGTAAACACAAAAGGATAAAATATGCTATATTCACTTACAGTCTCTCTAGACTCGGCCTTAATGCTACCTCCTTTATGAAGTTTTCCTGAGGTACCAAGGAAGTATAAGGTTTCCCCTCTCCTCTGTTCCCCCAGCACCGTGCAGACACCCCTAGTTACTCCGGTGTAACCTGTCTCCCTGCCAGACTGTGAGCTTCTTTGCTGGCGAAAGGGGCTCATCAGGGCGCCGTCAGCACCGCCTTCCTCAAACAGATGCTCAGAAAACGTTCGCAGGAGGGATGGATTTGTGAAGCACTCTGACCTTTCTTGGCCGTTCCCAGTATCTTCCCAACATTCCTCAATCCGGCAGGGACCCATAGGACACAGAGGACCGGGAGAACCCACAGGGTTGCACGCAAATTGCAGCACGTCACTCTTTGCAGCAGTTTAACGTAGCTTAAAGTTTTATCGTGTTGCATTATGGGAAGTGTAAGGGCAGCAAGCGGAAGAGGCGGGGCGAGTAGACGAACCACTTCCGACACCCAGGCGCTGGGGCCTGCGTTGCCGGGGGTGAGTCCGGTGGTACCCTCCCCTGCTGGAGGCAGTAGAGTTGTCCCGTGCTGGTGGCGGGACGTCCCGAGGCGCCACCGCTGGCACACAGGCCCCGGCGCGTGCCGGCTGCACCATGGTCCAGCTCAGTAAGTGACGGGCCCCGAGATACTTTCCGGGCGGCCGCGGCGGCTTGGGGCGTGTGGCACCCGGCGAAGCAGCGCGCTTCTGGGCGAGTTGGCAGCAAGCCGAACCTGAGACAGCCACGCAGCTTTACGTTTGATCGTCCCCTCCGTTTTTTCTCACTGAATTCTCGTTGAAACTCAGAGATGAACTGCGTTCATTTTATAGATAAGGCAGCTGAAGCTTCTACATGGTCACAGAGCTATTAAACGGCAGGCCTGTGCCGAGTGGATTGGGGGATGAGGAGGAAGTCATTTCTGGCTGGAGTGCATTAAGAGGAATTTCACAAAGAAGGTGTTATCTAACTCGGTATCAGATTGACAAGAACTGGTTGGGAGTAAGGACATTTCAGTGGAGGAACGGGATTTTTTATCTACTGATTTTGTACCCTCGGTTCTTGTGTCTTAACCACTTATTTCTCTTCAGCTGCTCTCCTCAGCAAGGCCTACCACGGAGGCCACTTGACCATCCGCCTTGCCCTGGGCGGCTGTACCAACCGGCCTTTCTACCGCATCGTGGCTGCTCACAACAAGTGTCCCAGGGACGGCCGTTTTGTGGAGCAGCTGGGCTCCTATGATCCACTGCCCAACAGTCATGGAGAGAAGCTTGTTGCTCTCAACCTGGATCGGATCCGGCACTGGATTGGCTGTGGAGCCCATCTCTCTAAGCCTATGGAAAAGCTTCTGGGTAACTCAGCTCTAGCCTTCCTTGTTGAGGGCATTTTAAATTGAAGTCCATTCCAGAATAATGAGAATTCTGGATCATACTCATTACCTCCATGCTGCTCAGGACTGGAATGAGAGCTGAAGTTGTGATATAAATTGGCATTTTGAATCTGGAGATCCCTTTCTTGGACTCCTTTGTGAGATTTTTTTGGGTGACTTGGATTTTATGCTAAAAATGGGAATAATGTGTCTTGAATGGCCATCTGTTGGTTTATTTTTTTTCAAGTAAAGAGAACAAAGTAGACAACATCCATTGTCTCCTTGAAGTAAATGGAGGGGAGGGGGTGGGGGAAGAGGTAAGACAGTTTGAGGAGCATGTTTTAAATCCATACTCTAGGTCAGGTCTCTATTAGAGTTCAGTTCTGTGAGGCTGAATTCCCAGGGAACCATTGGCTTGTATTATGTTATAATGACTGAAAATCCCGTTGCTTTTAGGTCTTTCTGGCTTTTTCCCTCTGCATCCCATGATGATCACAAATGCTGAGAGGCTGCGACGGAAACGGGCACATGAAGTCTTTCTAGCATCTCAGAAAACAGATACAGAAGCTACAGAAACAAAAGCAAGTTGACCTCAGTGAGCCCAGCAGTGGGAAGAAGGTCAAAGTCCTTTAAAACACTTGTGCAGAGCTCTTTTTCAATTAGATTTAGAGGTCAATAAATTGAGTCTTCTAAATCACTCATGATCTTCTGACCTGGCCTGCAGAGAGATTGTTCTTGTCTGTCAAAGAGCTGGGTCTAGGTCCTGATTAGTTTTTTCAGCTTTCAGTTGGGGAAGGACTGGCTGTGGGATGGGTTGGACTTTGGGTTGGGCCCTGGGTCTCTTGTACAACTTTATACATAGTCAGCTGCCTTCCAAGACTACCCTGTTTCAGATTCCCAACCAGCCTGTTTATAGCCCATCCAAGTAATTCCTTCAATTATTGATGGTCATCCCACCACCTCAAGAATAAAATTATTTCTCTTTTTTTCTTAATTGAGATTTATATTGTCTTGCTTGGCTCATAACCTCAAATTTACAAAGGTAGATTTATGTGCTTTTAGGCTGCAATAGCCTACTTTTTAAGAGTGAGAAACTGGAAGAAAGCTAATATTGTAAAGTACCTAAATATATTTTAGGCCCTTTACATGCAAGGTTATTTGTGAAGATTATAAGGTATCATGAAAGTAGGTAGGATTATTTTCATTTTATAGAAGGAGAAGCTGAGGTTCAGAGGTGGAAACTTGCCCAAGGCTGCATAGTTTTAATATTTTACAGAGCTAAGATTCAAACACCAAGGTGTCTATCTGAAAGAGGCCTGTCCAACATATTTATTGCGGGGAGCATAAGAGGAGGGGCATGAGCAAGGATGAAGGGCTTTTCAAAAGGTCATTTAAAAGCTAGTGAGAGAAATGGGCTTAGGTTTCATGAGTTTGGTAATAAAAATGACTTGCTAGGGGTTGACATCCAAAATATATAAAGAACTCACGCACCTCAACAAACAAAAAACAAATAATCCAATTAAGAAATGGGCAGAGGACATGAATAGACACTTCTCCAAAGAAGAAATTCAGATGGCCAACAGGCACATGAAAAGATGCTCCACATCGCTAATCATCAGAGAAATGCAGATTAAAACCACAATGAGATATCACCTCACACCAGTGAGGATGGCCAACATCCAAAACACAAACAACAACAAATGTTGGCGAGGATGTGGAGAAAAGGGAACCCTCCTACACTGCTGGTGGGAATGCAAATTAGTTCAACCATTGTGGAAAGCAGTATGGAGGTTCCTCAAAAAACTCAGAATAGAAATACCATTTGACCCAGGAATTCCACTCCTAGGAATTTACCCTAAGAATGCAGCAGCCCAGTTTGAAAAAGACAGATGCACCCCTATGTTTATCGCACCACTATTTACAATAGCCAAGAAATGGAAGCAACCTAAGTGTCCATCAGTAGATGAATGGATAAAGAAGATGTACATATACACAATGGAATATTATTCAGCCATAAGAAGAAAACAAATCCTACCATTTGCAACAGCATGGATGGAGCTAGAGGGTATTATGCTCGGTGAAATAAGCCAAGTGGAAAAAGACAAGTATCAAACGATTTCACTCATATGTGGAGTATAAGAACAAAGAAAAAAACTGAAGGAACAAAACAGCAGCGGACTCAGAACCCAAGAACAGACTAATAGTTACCAAAGGGAAAGGGACTGGGGAAGATGGGTGGGAAGGGAGGGATAAGAGGGGAGAAGGGGCATTACGATTAGCAAAAGTAATGTTGGAGGGGCATGGGGAGGGCTGTACAACTTACAAAAGACAAGTAGTGGTTCTATAGCATCTCACTATGCTAATGGACAGTGACTGTAATGGGGTTGGTGGGGGGGACCTGATGAAAGGGGTAGTTTAATCACCATAATATTGCACATGTAATTGTAGATTAATGATACGAAAATTATAAAAAAAATGACTTGCTCTGCCAGAAAACACAAAATATCACATTATTTGCTCCACTGGAAACAGGCTTCTGAAACCAACCACAAGCAGGGATTAGGTAGTTTTAGGGTACATTCTGGATAAAACATTTCAAATTCTGGCATAGGACTAGGATATAGATTTATAAAGGCATCTTAAGCCCAGTGCACCAACTTACTTTATTATCTGGATTTTACATTATGAGAACAATTACCAGCCACCTCAAATCTGGATCAGGTCTCAGGATTGTCACTGGTTAGGCTCCACTTGCTTTGAGGAGACTATGAAGACAGGGCAAGCCAAGAGAAACTGACTTTGCCTGGGTTTGATCTTGGCTCTGGGAAAAAGAAATGCTTTGAAAAAACCATAGGAACTCTGGACATTTAAAAAATAGTAATCCTGGAGAGTTCAAGGTCTGTAGAGATTGCTTTGGAGCTCCAGACCAGGATTTCTCACCACATCTTGGGTGATTTCATAAGCCTCTCTTGCTACCACAAACCCAACAGGCTTAAACCCAGTGAGCACTTTAGAAAGTATTAAAATAAAGAACTTTTGCTTCAGTGGCTTGTATTTTATTAAGATGAGGGTTTGGGTTAATGTTATCTCCACCAAAGTGGAAGGTGATTCAGGAACTGGAAGGTGAATGGGAATGATTCTGTAATAAATGTTTAATCTTTAAATCCCATCAGAAAGTTTTTAAAAGATGGGTATTTTGTGCTTTTTGTTTAATGGAGAGTTTCTTTTTCTTTCCCACAGGGCTCAGGGACTGTACCAACCCAGAAGTCGCAACCTGTAGGTTCCAAAATTATTTTGTCTTGAGAGGTCTATATGCTCTTGTCATGATTATCTTTGAAAAAGAACAAATCTATTTAACCATTAGGCTAACCCATGTCACATGCCAATGTTACGCCTTTTTTTACTTAAAAACAAAACAGCAATGTATAGATTCGACTTAATATGAACGTTCTATGTAATATCGACTAAGGTGCGCTGGGGCACTGGGGAGAAGCAGGTTTCTAGGCTAAAGGTCTTGGGGCCATGGCGGAAGAAAGTTCTCTCTTTCGGAGACGTCGGCGCGCTCCTTTTAAATCCAGGTCCAGGAGAGTCTGGCCACGCCCCGTTGTGCAGCCGCCGTAAAGTGCGGCGTCTTGGCCACACCCCTTCCCGAGCGGCTTGTGACGCCGGTAGCCTTGGCTTTTAGCGCGGGAAAAGGAAGCAGGCCGGCGCTCTCGGCTGTGTAGTGGGACCGGCTGTTTTTTCTGAGGCCGCAGCCCGTGCGCACCTCAGCCGGCCATGGGGCTTCTGGAGTTGTGCGAGGAAGTGTTCGGCACCGCCGACCTTTACCGAGTGTTGGGCGTGCGGCGCGAGGCCTCGGACGGCGAGGTTCGACGTGGCTACCACAAGGTGTCTCTGCTGGTGCACCCGGACCGGGTGGGCGAGGGCGACAAAGAGGACGCCACCCGCCGCTTCCAGGTATGCGAGCTCCTGCTCCACCCGCCGTTCGGGCATCTCCCGGTCTTCTGGCTGCCTGGCCCCGCATGGCGTTTTCTAATTTTTATTTCTCGCGGCGCGGTTTCAGTGAAAGGTGCAGTAGTAACTTCTGGATGCTCTTTTCTCGCAGATCCTAGGGAAAGTTTATTCCGTTCTGAGTGACAAGGAGCAGAGAGCAGTGTACGATGAACAGGGAACAGTGGATGAGGATTCTGATGTGCTCACCCAAGATCGGGACTGGGAGACGTATTGGAGACTACTCTTTAAAAAGGTAGAGAAACTTGAGTTTTCTTTGTGACTATTTCTGTAATTCATTCAACAAACATTTATTGAATGCTTTATTTAGCCTTGCATTTTGTGTTGTGAAGGAATGAGGAATTTCTGTGGTCCCTTGGTAAGTAAACACATATTCCTCAGATTATACGTATCTAAGAACAAATCTATGTAATAACCATCAGGTTGAACCGTGTATATATAGGCGGGCACCTATACATGCACACACGCTTATTGAAGTGGTCTTTTTCCTATTGACGGAGAGTGATTATAGTGAAAAGGGAGGACGTAATTTTTTACAAGATGTGCTTTATTTTGCATAACCAAATTTAAGCCCTGAGTAGTTTTCTGGGTCTTGTCCCACTTTTGGAAACTTCACTTAAATTTTCCTGGTCCAAAATGTAGCAGTTGTGAAGGTTAGACTAGAGGGAACTCTGGAAAAACTTTAACATAGAAAATTTGGTTCCCTGCAGTAATTTCAACTCCAGCAGCTGTTGTATTTGGGGAGAAAACATTTCAACACCTAAATCTATTTTTAGTAGAATACCTTTAATTTAAAATAAATTTTCAAAGTTAGAACATGCATCTCTCATTTGTTCAGATATCACTAGAAGACATTCAGGCATTTGAGAAGACATACAAAGGTTCTGAAGAAGAGCTGGCTGATATTAAACAGGCCTATCTGGACTTCAAAGGTGATATGGATAAGATCATGGAGTCTGTGCTGTGTGTGCAGTACACAGAGGAACCCAGGATAAGGAGTATTATTCAGCAAGCCATTGATGCTGGAGAGGTCCCATCCTATAACATCTTTGTTAAAGAATCAAAGCAAAAGATGAATGCGAGGAAAAGGAGGGTAAGCTTTTGAATGCTCTTTATTATGTATCTCTTGACTGCTTCCAAAAAGAGTTTGAGGATATTTACAGTAATAGAAATAAATACAAGACTGCTGAAATAAGGATAAGGGTTAACTTGTTGTATAGTTTTCATCTAATAAAGTGAGCATACCAGCTCATCAACAGAAATTTCTTTTCTCCTGGAAGGTGCTCAAGAGGTTTTTACTTTACCACCTGGATAGTTTAAATTATTAAAATCATCTTAAAATAATATTGAAGTATTCTTCATATGGGCCAATTCTTGTAGCTTCGTTGAGCTATTCCTTAGGACATACAGCGTCCAGATACAAAGACAGTGGTTCTCACTTGGTTAAGGGGTGGGGAAAGGGTGACAGAAACTTTTTTTTTCCCACCGTGTCTTGTTAGTGAAGAGTTCTTTGCTCTTGTCCAGATTGATTTTTGAGTTGGACTCAGAATATACATTTTTTTAAACAAATGGTTTATTTTGATGTCTTCCCAAACACACTTGGAGGAACACTTATTGAGAATCAAGGTTTGTGACCTGTGTGTCTTTTATACCCATATTAAACTGTGGAGTTAGTTGGGGTAGGGATGATGGCAGGAGAAAGGAGTTTAAGGACAGCTGGGGTTCTGGGAGGGAATGGATTCAAGGCAGCAAGCATCTGCCTCTTGTCTTTTGGGAAGGAAAGACTGTTTTTGAAGTAGGCTTTGCCTCAACCTGGCTTTTATAATAGGAGCTCCATGAAGAGCAGTGTAAGATATTAGATCTGAGGTGGTGGGTATCTTACTTTGCATGGGTGAATTGGGGGTGGAGATAGGTCCGCGGCTTTTTTTTTTTGCTATTATTAATATGCAATTACTTCAGCAACATTATGGTTACTAGACTTCCCCTATTATCAAGTTCCCACCACATACCCTATTGCAGTCACTGTCCATCAGCGTAGTAAGATGCTATAGAGTCACTACTTCTCTTCTGTTATATTGCCTTCCCCGTATCCCCCCACCCCCGCATTATGTGTGCTAATTGTAATAGCCCTTTTCCCCCCTTATCCCTCCCTTCCCACCCCTCTTCCCAGTCCCTTTCCCTTTGGTAACTGTTAGTACATTCTTGGGTTCTGTGAGTCTGCTGCTGTTTTGTTCCTTCAGTTTTTTCTTTGTTATTATACACTACAGTTGAGTGAAACCATTTGATACTTGTCTTTCTCCTCCTGGCTTATTTCACTGAGCATAATATCCTCTAGCTCCATCCATGTTGTTGCAAATGGTAGGATTTGTTTTCTTCTTATGGCTGAATAATATTCCATTGTGTATATGTACCACATCTTCTTTATCCATTCATCTACTGATGGACACTTAGGTTACTTCCATTTCTTGGCTATTGTAAATAGTGCTGTGATAAACATAGGGGTGCATATGTCTTTTTCAAACTGGACTGCTGCACTCAGGGTAAATTCCTAGGAGTGGGATTCCTGGGGCAATTGGTATTTCTATTTTGAGTTTTTTGAGGACCTCCATACTGCTTTCCACAATGGTTGAACTAATTTACATTCCCACCAGCAGTGTAGGAGGGTTCCCTTTTCTCCACATCCTCGCCAACATTTGTTGTTGTTTGTCTTTTGGATGTTGGCCATCCTAACTGGTGTGAGGTGATATCTCATTGTGGTTTTAATTTGCATTTCCCTGATGATTAGGGATGTGGAGCATCTTTTCATGTGCCTGTTGGCCATCTGGATTTCTTCTTTGGGGAAGTGTCTGTTCAGCTCCTCTGCTGTGTAGTGGGACCGCTTTTAATTGGCTTATTTGCTTTTTGTTTGTTGAGGTGCGTGAGGTCTTTATATAATTTGGATGAGGTCCGTAGCTTTTATGTGCATGGTCTGTTTCAACTTAAGCTGATAGTTTATCTTAAGGTGATAATCATTTTTTCAGGTGAAACTGAGTACAGCTGTATTCAGTAATAGATTATTAGCTTGAGAAGCTTCCTATGAGTTTAGGGGTAGGGAGAAATGGCATAGTATAAAGAGTGTTCATCAAACTTGGGGAGAAGGGATACAGTATTAAGGGAGAGAAATTGAATACAAGGACTGAAAATAGACATGGAAACTGTCCCTTTATTGGAATAACAAAGTCCTAGTGTATTATCATTCTCAGTATTATTTGTATTCATTATTGTTTAGAAAATTCACTGGGAATTTGGGGTAGAGTCATAGTTCTTGCCCTGAAGGAAAGAATGAACTTAACCTTTCCCAAGGTATTTTGTGGTATTTGGAATCAGTGCCCTAGGAAAAATTGGCAAAATAAAGTGGCTTTGGAACCACGTGAAAAAGGTTAAAACTTTTGTTTACTACTCAGGGAATTGTAACCAGGTTTGCTCTCTAGGCTGCCACCAGCCATATGTAGTAAATTGGATTTCCAGAGGAGGAATCTGAGGTGCCTGTATCCTGGCAGTATTTTTGAGGGCATTCTTGGTTAAGTGTCTTTTCCTAGCTCTCTTAGCATTTTGTTTTCTTTCTATCACCATTGGTTTATGCTCCTGTTAAGTAGAAATGGGGAAACTCAGAAATGCTTATTGGAATCAAAGGATCTATCGCTTGCTTCCAGCAGTGTTGCCTTTTAATGAATAGCATATTTATGTAATTTTATCCTGTTTATATAATCCTCAAATTGAAATGGTTTTATCATAGATTTGCTTTTGGGAAAAAGGATGTATTTTTAGCCTTTGCTAGGTTGCCATGGAGTCTCACATGAATTTCTGTTTTAGGCTCAGGAAGAGGCTAAAGAAGCTGAAATGAGCAGGAAGGAGTTGGGGCTTGATGAAGGAGTAGATAACTTGAAAGCACTCATTCAGGTAAACTTGGCAGGTTGTCTGTGAAGTTTGAACTTCTTTCATGTTCTGATTTCTACTGCTAATATTTTCTTTGGAGTGTGTGTATAGTATTGTGGGTATTTTGTTTTCTTTTGCAATGTAATTTATGTGCTGTATAGTCATCCTTTTTAAAGCATACAGTTCAGTGGTTTTTAATATATTCATCAAGTTGAACAACAATCAGTACTAATTCCAGAGCATTTTCATCACCCTAAAAAGAAACCCTTTATCCATTAGCAGTCACTCCCCTTTCTCCTCTCCACCAGCCTCTGGCAACCACAAAGTACCATTGTTTCTATAGTCTTGTGTTTTGAAAGTTTGTGTTTTAACTTCTCAAACAGAGCAGACAAAAGGATCGGCAACAGGAAATGGACAATTTTCTGGCTCAGATGGAAGCAAAGTACTGCAAACCTTCCAAACAAGGTGGGAAAAAAACAGCTCTCAAGAAAGAAAAGAAATAATGGAACTTTGTCTTCAAGGTCCTTAGGTGTTAATTGGTGCCATCGTAAGCAAGATATAGTCAAGATTTGAAGACAAACGTTAATCCAACCTTTGAGAAAAGTTTTCTTTCCAGCCTCAAATATTAAGATCCACCATATAAGTCAAGTAGAATCTCTCAGTATGGTTGTAGTATATTCTAGAACTCCCGTGACCTTCTGTGAGGTCCTTGTATGAAGGAATTCGGTGGTGATCCTCAAGGGAACTGGGGAGGTGGTGTACTTGTTGACAGCACTTGCTTCTATGGATCTCTGTAGGACAAACTCTAGAATAAGGGCCAGTTCATTTGGCATTTTGTCACACAGGAGCTTCAGCATGTTCACAGTGACACATGTATTTATTAGAACAGGTACTCTACCTAGCCAGAACACCTTTCAAACAGTTGCTGGACTTCTATCTTCCAAATACTTTCCAGTTTGCTTTTGGTCTTAGTGTTCTTGAATAGACTCTCTCTCCTTTTTGTTTTACTCAACCAGGTTTTGTACTCTTTGCTTGAAATATAGGAGAAATAGGTGTTCAGATTACTTCAGGCATCTTTGTAAGATTTTACATGATTAAGTAAACAAGCAAAAAATGACTAAAATCTCAGGGCTTTTTAAATGATCCCAGTGATCATTTAAAATATGATCTAGAAAAAATATGAATGTTTAGGATAGAGAAGAGAGAAGAAGAGTAATCTTAGCAAGCATTACAATAGATGGCCTGCTTTAAATAGTACAGAGAGATGGTGTGGTCCTGCCTGTAACTGCTGAATGTCCTTACATCACTCAGCTTGTCTGAACTTACTTCTCATCTGTAAAAAGGGTGAGGGAGTTGAGCTAAATGAGTTCTTAGAGGCTCTTTCTGACTTCTTTTAACTCTTAACTTTTAAAGGCAAGCTATCATGGTTCAAGATGGCTTGGATTATTAACATGTATTCGTAGTATTGATTTATGAGAACAGTAGAGAGGTTTTCAGTTATATATAATTGAATTGGTATGTATGCATTGGAATATATGGCATTTTTTAGGAACTGTTCAACTTAAAAAATCTCTGATTTGTAGCCTAATATATTTAATACCATATGCATTAAACAAGCCTTCTGTTACTGAGCGTTATGAATCATAATTTATCTGAGGTAAGCACATGACACATTTTTAGTTTGTGATTACAAATGGGTGAAAGACTCTTTAATTCTATTAAAAATATAATTTAATGCAGGTTGTTTGAAGCATCTGTCTTCATATGATAGCATTAGAACACTTTGATATAATAAAAAAATTACCCTAATATCTGATCACTTGATTTTATCCACTCTGAAGATGAACAATAAAATCTAAAACCAGTATGATTATCAAAATTAAAGTTGATGAAATTTAAATAAAATAAATTTAAGCCATAGTTAAAACCATGGCTGCAATTCATGACTGCACTCAGGAAAAGGTCTTGGTAAAATTAGAAGAATGCTGAAGTTCTTACTTTGGCTCTTAGGATATGTTTATACTTGATGAAATTCCAGTTTCTGAAATTTTTAAGGAATTTCATCTTGCTGCTTTATAGAATCTTTGTTATAGATTTATAGAATTTATAAATTTTTTCATTGACTTAGATGTGCAGGAGAAAATCTGGCAACTTGAGTTTAATATTTAGAAAAAATATATTTATAAGCACTAAAGTACTTTAAGAAGATAAGCACAATAACCTGGTATTAAGCAGGCATTGTGAGGTTGAGCTGTCCTATCTGAAAAGAAAATAGGCATTGTGATTTATAACATAAGGTACTTTATACTTGTGATCAACATTTATGTCTTTAGTTACCCCAACCATATCTGTCTGCCTATGGAATTGAACATCAAAAGAGAAAGTTCTAGGGAAAACATCTGTTTGATGAGGAGCTCAGATTTTCGACAGCACTGTCTCCTAACAGTGACTTAAAACTGAGTACAGAAATTAATATAAGCAGAAGTATTCTGAAGCCAGCGATAACTTAATGTTATCAGACAATCATTTCCTGCCTTTCGTGTATGTATAGTCTCACAGAATCCTATAACTGATCATTGTTAACAGACAGCATGAGCAGTGATTTGGGGGTAATTATTTATTTGTTACATATTTGGGTTTAAACTTTACTGCCCAGAGGAGTAAGTTAATTTATGCTGAAAGAAGACAGTAACCAGAGATAGAAATAGTACCCATATAATCTTTGGCGAGTACTCTGTTATTTTTTTCACAGTTGTACCAAAATAACTCTTTGTGAAGATGGTTTCACCATTGTCTCTTGTAAAATGAGCTCTGCATCACAAGATGACTGAACACCGATTCATGAAATCTTCCCATATGTTCCCTGTAGCCTGAAGCAGGTTCTTCTCATTTGCTCTATGGTCCTTGCCTGGTTCTAGAGACTGCACCTCTGTTTTGAGATTGCACAGACCCATGTAACTGAGCACCTGTGAGACAAAGGTGACATCATAGAGTAACATTAGTAGACACTCTAGATTTGATAATCTCAAAGGGCTTTTTTGTTCCCATTATCAGTTGCACTTTAAATTCAGAGACTGGGACTAAATAAAGGATATATTTACCAAGTCAATACAATCCACATTTGCGTATTTTATCATGTAGAAACAAATACCCATATTAAGATATGAAAGCAGTAACCTAGTTGTAGAGGAGAGCCCACTGATTTAAAAGGAATATAATGTCTGTTTTGCTTACCTCAGTGTTATACTAGTTAACCTGACCATCAGTATGGCTGAATACAGTAACTAGCTCATTGCTTTTGTATGAAAACTGATCCAATAGGATCCATTGAAAGCGGAAAAAAGACTACCAAACAATGCCACTAGGAGATGAGCTAAGGGAATTCACACTTGGACTACAGAGCTGGTTTGAGGCAGATTATTTTTTAATATAATTGCTGAGTAAGCTTTATTATTAGCAGGAACCATTTCAGTTGTCCAGTACTTCTGAATTTCACCTACAACATAATGAGAATGACCCTGATGATGGAGAGAAACCATTATAGGAAGAATGAACACATCCTTAGATTTACTCCTGTCACTTCTGTGAAAATAGAATCTAAAGAATATAATTTAGAAATCAAAAAAGTTAAAAGGATAGAAACAGACTCAGAATATCTTGACTTTTTGGAATTTCTTTTCTTACTTGACCTAGCAGGCTAATTGACCAAAGCAGTTTAATTCATAGCAATATGGATTTTGCTTACATAACAAAAATGCACTCCGTGTTTGAATGTTATAAAAATGACTTATTTGGCTTAAATTTTAGATTAAAACACTACTATACTTAGAGGAGTGAGAGGTTGATTTATGTATGAGAAAACAGAAATCTGGAACTTTCTGGTTCTGAGCAATAGAATTCTCTTTTTTTATTATGTCCCATCCTCCAGAAATGAATTTGTAGGGATGTACAAAGATGTAGGAAAACAAAAATATAATAAAATCTGGAGGAAGGGAAAGTAAGCATAGAAAAAAATAAGACAAAGGCACAGGGTCTTAACATATTTACATGGTCAAATAAGAGTCATGGTCCCACCTGTCCCTGCAGATCCCCTACCAGGTTGGGCCTGATGAGGATACTCAATAGTGCATGAAAGACGATACTGTGTATCTGGCTGAAAGAGAGCACAGATGAGACACTTTGTAAAATGTGACTTCTTCCAAAGGACAGTACTTCAGTAGGTTCACAACGGAAAGCCTCAAAATCAGACAACAGTGTAAATGGCATCATCTGCCAATCTGAGGGACAGGTTAGCTGAGTGTACTCTTACATTCCAAGTAAAAAATCCCAAGCCAGAGACGCACAAAGCCATTTGTTGATTTGTAAAAATTGCAAGTTCTTCAATTTTATTTACCTGCCTTTCAGAAAATGTTATCATTTATAAATAATCCATATGTTTTAATATTTCTGAATATTTATAATTGACTGCCAAGCGAATTTTATCTGTTGCCTCTTAACTGTTGAAAACAACAGAGCCTTTTCTGCAGCATTGAAATATCCATAACTTTATCTCCATACTTGAGATGTGACTCTCAAAATGAAACTGAAACATGTAAAAATTACCTCAAAGAAATTAAAGATTTTCAGATATGACTAAAATATTAAAATGCAAATAATCAAAAATTAATTGGTGCCATCCCCCTGGCACTTCTAGAGTAAAAATATCCTTCTCAGTTCCCTGTCAACAGGGACATTAGAGTCAAGGGATTTCAGGAATTTTTCTGGTGAAGCCCATGCTTTGGATCAAAGGTCAGCAAACTTACTTCCTTTGTAGAGGGCCAGGAAGTAAATATTTTAGGTTTTGAGGTATATACTGTCATCATTGGCAACTACTCCCTTGTGGTGGTGTAGTAGGAAAGCAGCCATAGACAGTAAATAATGAATTAGTGTAGTGACCCTTGTCTAAAAACAGCCAGGAAGCTAAATGGCCCATGAACCATAGTTTGCTGACTCCCATTCTAGATGAGAACACCAAGGAGCAGAGTGCCAATCTGGCAGTGCCAGGCCCATGACTTGAATCACTGCTCTTAGTTACACTGAGCTATGAGTTCATCTCCCTTTACATGACAGCATGTAGGGAGGGAAATGGCTAAGATAAGAAATTTTGTTATAACTTATAAGTATCTAAAAAAGAAAGAACTTTGAAATGTTTTAATGTGTTCAGTTTAATTTCTAAGGCAACCACAAATATAGGAGAGAATCTAGTTACAGATTATAATAATCAAACAGTGCTTAACAAATGTCCTGGATCAAATTACAACAAATTTAATAGAGGTTGTCAAACCTTCTAGGGTTCACAGTGAGTAAGAATCAGAAATGCTCATTATTTCCCATTTGCCTGTGTTCTGGTGTCTGTCCCTTATCCCCAAGCTCTATTGGATTGAATTTATGTCTACCTGGAACCTGTGAATGTCACTTTATTTGGAAATAGGATCTTTGCAGATATAATCAAGATAAGGTCATACTGGGCTGGGGTAGGCCTTAAATTCAATGACTGGTATCTTGATAAGAGGGAAATTTGGACACAGACACATAGTGAAGAAGGCCCTGTGAAAACAGAGGCAGAATTTGGAGTGATGTAGCTTTATACCGTAAATACCAAGGATTGCTGGCAACTGCCAGATGCTAGGAAGACCTCAGAGCCTGTAGAAGTGACATGGCTCTGCTGATCCCTTGATTTTGGACTTCTTGGTTCTGGATCTGAGAGAATAAATTTCTATTGTTTTAAGCCACTATTTGTGATACCTTATTACGGTTGCCCTATGAAACTAATACAATGTCCCATTCATCTATTATTCTTACCCTTCTTCAGTGAAGGAAAAATTGTAGTACTTTAGGCTGATACAGATTAAAGGCTATGAGTTGGGATAAGTGAGCTGCAAACACCATCATCCTGGAAACTGGTATAGGGTGTGGGGTACCTAGTTTCTGGGCACTAAGCGTGGCCGCAGTCACTTTCCCAGGCTCCCCAAGCCTACTTACCACAAAGCAAATGAGGTGGGGCTGAGCTTTTCACACTTATAATTAGAGAAGGTCAGTGCATGACCTCCAGTCTCCCAGCCAGGTTATTTCTATTACTTGTTTAAAAGCAAGAGGGCTAGTACAGTGCATTAAATAGTAAGGCAATGTCAACATCTCAAATACCAATAAAAATTAAAAGTGCTACTTAGTTCATTCACCAGTCTACATAATCTGACACCACTTTTGGTATAATTCCCCAAGAGCAGCGTTAGAGAATGGAGTTATACTGATCTGGTATGTATTGGTATTAACTTTTTTGCATATTCTCAGAAATATCTAAACTTTAAATTGTTTAGAATTTGTAATTTATGTATAAGGCATTTTACCTCACTTTTTGCAAGTTCAAAGAATGAATGGAAGAGACCAGTTAGAATTTCAACAAAATGTACTTTAAAACACTATTATTTTTTAAGTACATTGTTAGGGCCTCAGTTTTTATTCTTAGAGTTGATTAAGTCACTATGTAAAGTCTTAAGTCTGCCGAGCTAGTCCCCCCACCCTCCGACTATCAGAGGAAGTACATCACTCTACCAGAAATGACTGAGTTGTGTTGGGCCTGGAGAAAAAGTCAGGTAAAGAGAACCTCTCCTGGGGCTGCTGGTGGTTAAGCTCATCCACCACTGCACTTCGAGTTCGACTGGAATCACCATGGTTTTTCTGCAGAGGAGATAAAAATAGAAAGTTAAGACAATCTGTCATGGTATCTGTGCATGTCTTCCATCAGCCCTCAAAGGCATGGTAATTGCAGGCCATGCAGCTCCAAATCCATTGTAATAAATTAGAATTCTGTTAATTTTGACTATATAATAAGACCAGAGCACAGATCCTGCAGAATTGCTGCCCATGAGGTTTATAAGCACAGGGAAAGGCAACAGGAAAGAGACATACCGTTTGCCCTTGCGGCCCCACAGGGCTCAAGTGTTCTGCTTCAGCTGTGCCGATAGGTGGCAGCAGATGATTTCGACTCAGGAACATTGGTGAAGGAGCGCAGTGCCGGTTGGCTGCCACTGGGCTGCCGATTCCACCAGCAAATGCCAAGATATGAAAGCATGAAGTCATAAGAATACAAGCAAACATCAGAAATGAAGCAGATGGTTTAATGTCATACACAGAAAACTTGATGCTTTTAAGCCTACATTTTTAAAGAGATCTTAAAGGATTTGGGGAAATTAGAGTTTTGGGTTTTTTCATAGTATTTTCTGATTTCTGTTTATCCTGGGCACACAGTGGAAGTTAAACCTATGTCTCACAGAGAACTGGACTAAAACAATTTTCACTATGTGGTGCACTTCTCTGCTAGTCACGGATTTGTAATCTCATGTCTGAATGAATTCACAGTTCTAGACCTTCTGGTTGTCCTTTTCAGTAACAGCGGTCCCCCACCCTTATCTGCAGTTTTGCTTTCTGTGGTTTCAATTACTTGGTGGTCAACCACGATCTAGAAGCAGATGATTCTCCTGACATATCATCAGGTCAGTAGTAGCTTAATGCTGTATCACAATGTCTATGTCACTCACTACACTTCATCTCATCACATAGGCATTTTATCATCTGACATTATCACAAGACCAGGGGTGAGTACAAGATATTTTGAGCGAGAGACCTCATCTACACAACTTCTATACAGTATACAGTTACAACTGTTGTATTTTATTACTAGTTGTTAATCTCTTACTCAGCCTAATTTATAAGTTAAACTTTATCAGGTCTGTATAAGAAAGATCATAGCATATATATAGGGTTTGGTACGTCTGTCCATGGTTTCAGGCATTCCATGGGAGTCTTGGAACATATCCCCTGCAGATAAGGGGGGACTACCTACTATTACTATCCATTTCTAGGTAAAGTTCCTGAACTTTCATTCCCTTCCATGGGATCTGAGCACTTTGCAGTATTAATCGTACCCAGGACAATAGTTGAAACTGAATGAGACATCTGTGTCCCAGAAGAAACAAAGCAGCTTATTTTTTCCACTTTGAAGAAAGCACTGTCGGAAGGATTGAGAGACTGATTACACATCAAGACCACTTGTCCCCAGGTGAATTAATCTATAGCTATATTGGTATAGATAGAGGTACATCAACATAATAGTGAGCAGGAGAGGGGAACCCTGGTGACCTGACAAAGATTTTTGATGGTTTTGGACATCTCTTTTACTGAGTCTGTTAGGATAAACTGTAACAAAAAATTGAAAAATCAAGATCAAGATATAACATGTTGGGAGAGAAGTCTAGTGACGTGCTTAATTTAGAAGCTGAATTCCAAACACAGTTCCAGCTGTATTAGCTCATGCTCTTGCTTATTGTCTTAGAAACCATCCTAGGATGTTTTGTGAATCAACAGCTAATGAAAGAATTTTATTTAAAAAAATTTTTGCAAAATAAGGCTCAGAGTGGCTAGTGAATGAAAGTTGGAAAGAGGGAAGAGAATGTATTTAGTGTTATTTCCTAAGAAGTGCTGAGAGATACTTTTCCTGGTACATAAGCAACTGCTTACCTGAGATTTATAAAGTTGTGATTGTCAATGGAATAAGCAGATCACAGTGATACAGAAAAGTATTAAAGGAGAATTAACTATTTTATTTTGGGATGAATTTCACTGAGCATATTCCCACTAAGGAAAATGTTTAATACATATATCTTTTATTCCTTTGCTAAGTGTCACTGAAGTATTCTAGCCAACATTTTATTTGCAAAACAATCTTTAGCCAAATAAATAGAAAGATCCAGTATGTATTTCATTCAAATTTAACCCTAGTTTTTTCTGTGCTGGATTTAAATCAGCGTGCAGTCCATCATAAGATATATAATGATTAGTTTCTAGGCATATATTTCAATCTTATATTTAAATTCATTCTCTATGTAAATTCTTCATTAGTTATACCATGGTTTCCAGAAATTCTGCTTTTGAAACCTACACACGGGAGCCTCTGAGGATTTCTTCCATAGGTCTTGGCGTTCCAGCAGGTGAATGGCTTGTGCTGATGGGATGAAGGGTGCGTGACGGGGGATTTCGTCTCCTGGCAGACTGCACTGTATATGACAGAGCTGATGTACTTAGCTCCAAGGCTTGATTTGGCCAATTTCGGATTGAAAGGATGGTATTGGACCCAGGTCTCCTAAGTAGCTTGTCATCAGGGTCTCTAGTGGTCAAATCAGAAACCCACAGTGAAATCAAGATTACTCTATAAGGAGACAACTCAAAGGGTAAAAAAGGCTTAGACTATTAAATGCATTGAAGGGAGAAAGAGCAAAAGTAAAAACTGTTCCATAACTAAGGCTCTAGAAATTATATAATCTAGCTCAGACATAAGAATGTGTTCTTAAAAGGACATCATTTCAATTATAACACATAATTACTAGAATGGAGAAAGCAAGTCCATTATTCACCTGACATCACAATACCTTCAATTATCAGTGAAGGCTGACCTGAGGGGAATGAACTCCAGGGTGCTTCCCAAAAGTTTACTCCAGGGACTGAGATTCCTACCATATCTTAGGTATTCTTTTGTGCTGAAGGAATGTCATCAGAAAGACTTAGTTGAAAGGCAAGTATTGCTGCTTGGGAGTAGTGTGGCACCTGTGTGACTCTTAACTGCAGAGATTAAAATGCTGAGCTAGCTGGACCCCACAGCGGGAAGAGCTTGGGTTCTTAGGAAAGCTGGCAGCAGGCAAAGGGTCTGGAGCCTTGTGCTCTGCTAGGGTAGTAGGACCATAGTAGATCCCCATTTGCATAAACAGCTGTGATATACAACACTTCTCTGTAAATATTCTGATTCCCAAACAGTTCAATAACTTACTCTCCCCTACAGAATCAGGGTTTTTGTTTTTTTAAGCAAATGAGAGCATGTTTTACTACCGTAAGGCACCTAAGCTCAACAAAATGGAGGGAAAGTGAAAGAATAAGCTCTGCCACCTGTTCTTTTGGCTTTTCAGTGAGTTCCTCAATCTCCCAGGCCACTTTGGTGTCCTCTAGTGCAAAATATGCCTTGGTGTTAGGAGGATTTTGAAGGGAAAAAAGGCCCATTAAAGAATGGGGCTAAACCTTGAGCTTTACTCTCAAGACATCTTTCTGGTCTTACTGCCTTCCTAACCATTCACTTACACCTTTTCTTTACACACCCTAACTGCTTTCCAGTTACAGAAGGTTTAAATTAAGCCTTAGCTACTCGATGCTCATCTTGATTTTGTCCTCTGGACTTACTCATAATTATGGATTTAATTATCACCTCTAGCCAGGTGACTTATAGATCAACCTCCAAATCTGACCTCTTCCCTATTTCCAACAAGATGGCCCTCCACTGTAAACCTAACATACCCCAAACCAAACTCATCTTTACCCCCTAACAAGCTTTCCTTGAACTTGGAATCTCAGAGTTGACTTCAATTCTTTTATTTTTATAGAATTTGTTTTTTTTTTAATATCTCAAAATATTTTGTTCCTTTCTTATCCTTTGCTTCAACTTGAGTACAAACCCTTAGCAACTCATGCTTGAATTCTGGTATTAGACTCCTTACCTTCAGTTCCTCCTGCTTCAATCCAATCTATGGTCTATTGCTTTCAAATTCCTGATTTAAATATATGTGCCCCCTGACTGAAACTCATACATTGATTATGGAAGTGTAAAATGATACAATTACTTTGGAAAGAAGTTTCTTATAAAATTAAACATACACTTAATGTATCCTGTAACACTTTCACTTCTACATATTGACCTAAGAAAAATGAGACCATAGGTCCACAAAAAAAGACCTGTGCAAGAATATTTATAGTGCCTGTATGCATAACAGCCCCAACCTGGAATAGGCAATAAAAGAGTTCTTTTAAGGATGGACGACAGATGGATCTCTAAAAGTGGCATTCAAAACCGTACGTAGTCTGGAAATTAACTTCGTTAATTTAATAGTCTATTTTTCCACTAATCATGCTGTGATGTATTTTAATCCTGGAAGGTTGCCAATGACCTTTGGCCAGAAGCATTAGAGTTCTGACCTATCTCATCCTACTTAACCAAAAATGGTCTATGTCCTCTTCTAAATATTTTGTATTTTCCTGTCTCCAAACCTTTCCCCACAGTGTTCCTTCTACCTAGAATAGCCTCAATGCCCTTCTCTGCTTATCCAAACTCCCATATTCCAAGGACAAGTTCAAAACCTACACTTAACTCACCAAAATGCCTCCCTTCTTTGGAGTTGCCATAGCACACACTCTGGGTACCACACAACCTTGGCACTCGGTTACAAAAATGTCTTACATTGTTACGTCTCTTTTTACCCATGTATGTCTGTGTCTGTTCTTTTACAGTTATATTACCAACTCCTTAAGTGTAGACCGTATCCCTAAGATGTTTTTATTCCCCAGATGTCTCTATGATTCCTTGGTAGGTACTTAATACATGCATTGTGATAGACTGACTTTGCTTTCCTTTTATTTCTCAGTGATCTACCTAAATCTAGTCTGCTAAAATTTTATACTTCTTACAGGAGCTTGTCCATTAGGGAGAGATTTCTTGGCTGTAGAGGCATCCCATGAACGAAGAGATCATTCACATTTGGCTGATGTCCACTTGCTGCTTGACAGAGACATATCTATATGTCAAAAGGAAATGTTAACTTATTATTGGTTGGTGAAGATACCTGTTTGGTTTCCCAACTTTGCCAAAAGTTAGTATTTCCAAATAAGGTCATTTATATATTTTTCTTCTGCACTTTAACTTTTGTAATATCTTAGCCATAGCCAGCTTAGGTCATAAGTTCACTGTTGAGAAGACAGGGTTGGAGTCCTTTCTTTCTTCTTCATTTCTAAATGATAGCACAGGGGGGAATCCTGATTAACATAGTTGAAAACAATTTACAACAATTAACCACTCATGGGGAAAGAGATTATTTATATTACACTAAACAGGAAAAACAAAAGAAAAAACACTAAATATGGAACAAAAACAAAAAATAAGGAGAAACCCTTAACATAATCTCTTACCACTATACAATCCTATATTCTGCACAAACCAATCCTTCTTCCTTTATTACCCATGGAGGAGTCAGCTCTCAACGATAACCTAAATTCTGAAGATTCTTTATTAGAAGGAATTAATTTTATTTGTTCTAATGTGTTAGCAGAATTCAGTCTTAGTTGGACTGACATCACCCCCTTAAGAGTCCTTTTTATTTTTTCTCACAGGTCATCAGTTCATTGCCCTTTCTGGCGATCTCTTCCTCTGGCCATTAACAACCAGACCATTTAAGTTAACCTGTTCAGGGCTTAGATTACCTAAACCACAACCAGACCAGTTTAACATGTTGACGTATTTTTATTACCACCAAAGGAACATTGGTTCACTTGGTCATCTTCCAATGTGATAAGACAT